>OMLC01088663.1:0-12639 GCA_900302585.1 Regalecus glesne
CGAATGGCTGTGTAAACAAAGCCTGCTGCCCTCCGAGAGCTGGGTCATTTGCATAAGGTGTGTTTGAGGGAGGGGCAGGAGCGGGAACATGGTGGAAGGTTGATGGGGGTGGTGTTAAGGGGTGGACTAAACCTTTCTGAGAGTTGTATGTACGGTGTAGCAGGAGGTGGATTATGTAGCTCCACCTTAATTCCATGCACACCACGGTCTGTGGCTCACCAAGGAACGACATCACAAGCACCTACATCAGATCTCGATCTCTCTCTCTCTCTCTCTCTCTCTCTCTCTCTCTCTATCTCTCTATCTCTCTCTCTCTCCTATCAGCACCCTGCTTGCCCTCCCTTTAAGTTCAACAGCAAAAACCTTGATTGAGCGTTGAGACAGGAAGGAAGTTGCTGAGAAACCGCATGAACAGTGACAAGCTTTTTCCTGCCCAAACAAGATTTGAATGCGATGTACATGTGCGTGTCCGCTTATCATTGTAACATAATTAGACAACCACAAAGTTGTAACACACATTTGGCACTGATTTGTTACTACGCAATAAGTCAAATAAAAAGTGATAGTATGATGCTCCGTATTAAATCGATCACCTTAATGGTTTTACTTACATTTCTATAGACTAGATTCGATTTTAAACTTGATATTAAGGTATTTCATATGTGATCACTTGCTAAAATTTGAATACATGGACCTGTATTCGGAGCTACATTTGGATCTGAAAGTTGTGAATTCAATCTTTTCCCCTTATCGGAAAAGAGAATGAAAAAAAGCCACATCGTAACAACAGGGGTTTCTGGTGTTTGCACAAGCATCAGAAAACCAGCATGTGTATGATTCTCACAGTCCTGCTCCTCATCGTAGCAAGAAGGCCAGTAACATGTAAAAGCCCAACAAAAAGTGCTCCTGTTTTATCTGGTTTGCTTGTCAAGTCTCTTATGTCAGCTTCAGTATTATGTGAAAAAAGTCAGTTCAATGTCCTTGGTCGAGCTGATCTGACTCCTGTTTTCAAATAATTTGTTCTTTCTTCTGTCTGCTAGCTAACGCCACAAAAGCCATCATTAGATAACTACAGGCAAAATTACAAATGTACTAAATGACTACATGTGCAAGCTCTATGCAAGGTTGTACATTTGTAACCAGAGGATGCCTTCTGGTCCTGCCAGAGGCGGTGTTAAACAGCTCGGTTAGTTTTTTGATCTGCGCTGGTTCTGATGGGCAGGGAGCATCTGGATGGAACTCATTAGAAGACCAAGTGCCCTGGGCTCACACTGACCTATATCTTTATGAGCAGGCAGGGATCTAATGAGACCCACAGAATATACCTCTTGCTGGGAGAAAGGAGGCTCAGCTAAAGTCAAAGGTGGAGGTAGAAGGAGAGGACAGCCCAGCAGCACAATCAACCATTCCAGTTAACGTGATGGCTGACTGTGGAGTTGGGTTTTACGAGAATGTTTACCCAGATATGTGCATCATATGGACTGTGTTTGTACACGAGTTGCTCAGAAGCATGTACACATACATACACTATGGTAAGGGAGTTGTTTCCTGAAATAATAAGATATGATAAACAACGGAAAGGACCTGCTTGTGTATGGAACACAGGGGAATGACAGATAAATGTCTGGTGTTGTAAATGGAAAAGAAATGAAATAATACAGATGATGGAGAATATGGGGCAGATGAATTACTTTTGATGTATAACAAAAGTAAATCTCAGCAACCATCTCAAACCTCTCCCATATGGATCAAGAGGAGGACAGGAGGACAGAATTTCATAAGCACCAGCACCACACATCTGATCTTGGAAGGGAGGGGTGGAGCAGGTAGGGTTGCTGTCCCTTGATTGACCAAGGACCACAATATTTCCCTCTATACCTCAGCAGACTGTTTATACCAGGCAGCTTAAGATGACTGATTATTTGACATACATCAAGGTGAAGACAGCTGAGCTCAGAAACACCATCTGTCCTCCTTCGGCAGTGAGGCTATGATCCCCTGCAGACTGCACCCCCAAAAGAACATCCGATATAGAAAGCTTATCATTGTACTTCTGTGCCTAAAATCCACAACTCATAAACCCCAATAGGGTTTCATTGCTACAATTAAATGACAGCTTTCTCAAATACTTTGATTTTCTGTTACATAAAGTATATGGCAGGGTTTGTATATGTGTATATTTTGCCCAAATAAATGCTCCTTTCTCATTCCTCATGACTCAAATTAAAAGAACCTATTTTCAAACATTTAAATTCTCATCTCTTGTTGCTTGTTTATACCATTTGAGCCCACACAATTTGGGTTTCTATAAAAGGAAGGATGAAATCATTTGCTTTTCAGGAGAGAACCCTCACTGGTTCAATTGTTTAAAAGAAAATGCACAAGTAGTGCTTCAAATAGACCTATAGGTGTAGCTAAAATAAGATAACATTTTCAAAAAACCTGAGTCAACTACCAGCACGACCAAGATAAGAAAACTGCATGACCAAAGAGCACAAAAGTAACTCATTCAAAAGTAACTGAACGATTTGTTTATCAAATGAGTTCAGGACAGAACAGACTTGCCCCCGTGAAATGAGAGGCAACCTCCTCTGTCCCTTTGTGAATGGCATTATTCTAACTGACTGAAACATTCAGGGGGAAACAAGGTTATGAAGCAAAAAGTGCAACATTCATATTTCAAGAGAAAGAAGTAGTTTCTAAGAGAGAGAGAGAGAGAGAGAGAGAGAGAGTGAGAGAGAGAGAGAGAGAGAGGCAACTGTGTGCATGAAAATTTAGGTCTTGACATTTGTGAATGTGGGGTAAAGCGAGGTAGGTGGGACCCAGTCTTTTTTTGGGGGGGGGCTGCTACAACATGTCAAAGAATGTGCTCATCAAGCCCATACATGTCAAAAAGAGATGGTATCGGCACATTCACCACGGAGACTCCCACAAACAAAGAGACTGTTGTCAGTTTGTAAAAGTTTAGTATGCTATAATCTGTAACATTATAGTGACAAGTTATTTTAACACGGGACAAACAAAATATTGCAGCGTTGTCATTTCCTAACTAGCAAAGCTCAGCCAAGACCTACTTGGCATGCACTTCTGCCATTATGATGATGACGCTAACTTATTGGAAAATACTTTGGCTGCAAGTGCTTGAGAGTTTGCGGTTTTAATTGTGTACGAGTGAATTGCATAAATTTAAGGGAGCGAATAAAAGTCTACATGCTGGCTAGCCTGTTGCTTCCCTCTGCTGGCAGTCTATGATACTGCAACTTGTTATGACGTAATAAATTGGAAACATTTCAAGAGATGGGGGGGCCAGAGAACCATTGAGGTCTTGATCAAGCCTACATTGTTGGCAGCATCCTATTGCACAGGGTGGCTAAGGGGGTCCTGTTCTTTGGCAATACCAACATGGATCACCCAAACAACCTGGGAGCATGTCTGGCACACAAGGACATGCTTCATGTGACCACAGTTTTTAGAGGTTTGTTTGAAAAAAATGAATGAAAGAAAATGCCTTGTTTCCCGCTGTATTGAAGTGATGAATTAAGAACCACAAAATGTTTAACTGAAAATAAGATGCTCGAAAAATATTTAAATTATGCAACTGCAATTAGGCAAGTAAACTATAGAGAATGATTTATTCTTTTTCTTAGAGGGGGGTTCCAAAGCTTTCACCCGTTTGCTCTTCAGTTCCCATCATTGTTGTTTGATCATACCTCTTTCTGTGTGGAGGTTGCATGTTCTCCCCGTGACTGCGTGAGCTTGCTCAGGGTGCTCTGGTTTCCTCCCTCCATCAAAAATATATCTATGTTAGAGTTAATACTCCTACTCCACTCTGTGCCCCTGAGCAAGGCAATAGGAAAAAGAACTTGAGTTGGTCCCTGGGCATTGCAGCTGCTCACTGCTCCTATACAACAGGATGAGTTAAATGGAGAGAAAAAAAATGGTTGTATATATGTACAATGATAAATGAATAAAGTTTCTTCCTCTTTCCTTCTTAAAGTTGTTGCATGGTCGAATGGTGAATCAGATGACCTACTAAAAAGCTTTGAAAGCCTTCCTGGCTGCCCTTGGTAGTGGTCTCAAGTTTTGAGAACAGACATATTACCAGATATTAATAACCAGTCACCATCCATCTATACAGGAAGGAATAAAATATCACCCCAGAACTGCCCTGCACAGTGAAGGAAGCCTCAGACTGAAGAAATAAGACTGAAACCCTGCTTCTCAAAGGAAGTCTCTATATGCAAGCATTATGTTTTTTAGGATATTACATCATTGCTAAAATTCTGCCAATGCTAATGACAGAATCCCTGTCTCTTTCACTCTCATATATTGAAGAATTTAATCATTTTCTTGTCACATCAGGAAGGCCTGTGGAAATTTGTTCTCGGCATTTAACTCATCCTATCATATAGGAGCAGTGAGTGAAGCCACTGCGCAGCACTCGGGGAGCAGTTAGGAGTTCAGTGTTTTGCTCAAGGACACCTTGTAATACTCCCTGCAGGGGTTGGAGATCGAGCCACCAATCTCCCATTACTAAATGACCGTCCGCCTCTAACATAATATGTATGATATGTATATAAGTAAACGGGTGACAAATGAAAGGAAAAACAGACAAAATGTCTTAGTCGGGTATTGGGCTGCCGCCAGCCTCCAGAACAGCTTTAATGGTCCTTATCAAAGATCCAATAAGTCTCTATAATGCCCAAGAGTACATCTGTCACCATCTTACATTATTATAAGATGGTGTAATGTAAGCTTTTTTTTTTCTTTACAGGGACCGTGTGTAGCTTCTTACATTAATGTTACCCTTTGATGCACTAACCCAGATTATAGCTTAAAGCGAATGTACATCTGCAGTCCCTGTTTATTTTTGTTGTTTTTATGGCTCATGGATCATGATTTTGGTTACCCTGTTTAACCTCACAGATCCCTGACTCTATATCCTATTTCATTGCCTTGGCACTCAGTAAATACGAGTGCAATTTATTAAAAAAAAACATTCAATTACTTAAGCAAAAAGGCCATCACACATTTGAAATCTCTCTGAGATGCCCTGTTATTCAGAGGACGCCTTTGTCTGCCAGAAAGATGGGTGAGTGAGTTTGTTATATGAAAACAAAATGGTGGTCATGCACAGTGCATTAACCTAGTTATCCTGAGAACATATTTCCTGGTCATGCTATTGAAGGCTGGAATACTTAATAGAGGCTTAATTTTAGCCAGATTTTCCCGTCGGAAATATTTTCTGGTAAATGACACATTGACATTCCATATTCATTCAATTAAACAGGGAAATGTAAAGCTGTGAATCTTATTATCACCGGACACATCCAGCATCATCACAACTTGCTAGAACTGTAGTTGTATTCTGCTCAATTACAAAACTGGCTTTTAGACACTGAACTGGCACTAGATCACTTCTTTTGTTGTTTAGGTAATTGAGAAAATGGACTGCTGACAGCCTGCACACTCACCAGAGAGCAGCACAAAAAAAGGAGATGAGAGAAACCTTCTTGTAGAGGATGGCAAATTTCACACTTTAGTGCAAAGTCTGATGTAGATACTTAGCTATTTGGAGAGGCAGCTAGCACCATGAAGCTCTACATTTACAAGCAAACTGGGGTTACACAAGCGGAGCATTGAGTCTTGCAGCAAAGATGTAGAGCAAACCTACAATGTGATCATCTTGAAAGCTATGGTGTGAAATTCGGATTAGCTATGACTATAATCATTGTGTTCTCATTTTTCTGTCTGGCTCATATTCATACATGTGCACAGGGATAGGGTCTGAATTGTACCTGCCAGAGCTTTGATGCGGGATCGCTCAAAGAGGCGTGCTGAGCTGTTCTCATTGTCCCAGTCGGTCTCTGCTGCAAGGTCCCAACGGTTATTGATGTCATTGTACTGCTGCTGGATCTCCAAGCTGTCAAAGTCGGTAGGCGAGATGGTACTCATGGTGTCCAGGCTATGGGAAAAAACATCCAACCTAAAAAGAAGACACAAAGAGACAAGAGTGCCCATGGTCAGTGGACAAAAGGAAAGAAACAGGACATTACATAGTACTTAAGAATTTGCAAGAGACTAATTTTGACAGCTTGGGACTTAATCATCTATTTATATCAGGATCAATTTTTTTCACAGTAAATTACTTCAAGGTCTTCCCCATGACCTGCACTCTGGTTTAATAGCATCCGGCTCATACAAATACAAGCTTGGCACACCATATTTGTATTGATATATGAAAATGAGATGCCAGATTTGAAATCATAAGTCTTGAAACTGCTGTGAAGCTGTTTACTTAACTGACCACTAATTTGAATCTAACCAACTGCCCATGTAAGCTAGAGGAAGTACTAACCCTAACCTCATTTTGGCTCACATGTATACACAGCCACACGGTAAAAGATATGAGCACAACCTCATATAACCAATGAGGGACAAACACCCTGTATCATCAATGAAGGATGGATTGGAATGGCTAAATATTTGTGATGAATTTTTCACACTATTTCTCTAACTAGCCTTAACGCAATTATTAACCTTAACAACAGCTAAAGGCATTTAAGGACAAATAATCAGACAATTTGAATATATGAGGTTAAGTATGCCAATAAAGACCCAAAAAGTGTTTGGTAATCCATTTAACAACAACAAAACAAATAGGTAAGGTAACCATAGATGTGTAGTTAATCGGCTCAAACATCTCGGTCACTAACCATGTGACCAATCCAGCCTAGGTAGAACTATCAGAGTGGGAGATGTTGAGGCACTGTTGACAGTTGAGATGTGAGCCCTGCTCATCCACATGCATGTGCGGGAATCACACGCACATGGCTATTCTAGTTTGACTGCACAAGTAATCTTGGTGCAATGGACTTTTTCAAAACGGGAATATCACAGCAGCATTATCTACTCAGTCTCAGCTATGACTTTTCATAATTATAGTCTTCCAAAGACACGATGGCTCAGTGGCAGAGTGTGTGCCTCAGAGTCGGGTGTCACTGGTTTGATCCTTCCACAGGGCGTCAGGAAAAGGCATCCACCCTTAATACCGCATGCTGGGGTAAATGTGAGGTGTCCATTGTAAATCACTTTGAGTGGTCAATAGACCAGAAAGGCACCATACAAATATTAGTCAATTTACCATTCAAATGGAAAAACATTTAAACTGTAAGACTATTGCTTTACTTCAGCAAGTATGTTCAGCAGTCACTTTATTTTGGCAAGTATGACAGAATGCTAAAATTCAAGATTTAGGTCAATAGCCTATATTTAATTCAGAATTTAGATAATTCTTCAGATCCATCATTACACATAGCCTACAATCACACGCACCTGCTAGCTTTAGACACCTGCTCAGCCACTACATCTCTGCAAGTGTAGACAAATTTATCTAGCGCTCCTCACTGTAACTTGTGAAATTCTTCCTTGTTTTTACTTTTTTCCCCCTTTTCTCAGCACCCGACTCATGTATTCAACATTGGTTGCATTCTAGTACAGCTGACATTGTCTCCCCTTCTTTTTCTTCTTCACAGTGAGCAGCAAAATGGAGTATGCACCACACAAGGAAAATACTGAAAGTGAAGCAATGATTAGCTAAGATTTCTTTCCATGTGACCTTGACTATGCATAATGAAAATGACACACAGGACTTCTTTCATTTAATAAGCATGTTGGATCAAGAGCAGTCATAAAATAGTTATAGATTATAAAACCTGCAGGATTGCCGGCCCTAGAGGCACGAGGTCACACACTTCACAAAGTCCATGTGATGGTTCTGAGCCCACCAGATGTTTCCCTCCCTCCGCTACTACTCAGTCTCTCTCTTTTCCAGTGAGTGAATATTAAACTAAATTATTAAAGGAATGCCCTTTCAATTCTTTAAAAGCAAAACTTTGAGATAGAAATCTCAGAAGTGGATGATGCATCATGGTACAATCAGAGCAGAGTCATTACACCACCACCATGTCAGGGAATGCAGATAGATAGGGTGGGTTCTCCAAACCTCATGTCTCCCTTGAAAGCAAAGACAGAGTGCATATGATGCATAAACCTTGGATCCTATTCCTCTCAAAACCCCATCACCTGCTACAGTCATTGGTATAACTGTTTTAATGTTAAGATTAGAAATAAACTTAATGCATAATGCTGCAAACACATGACATTTTTATCTCCGGTCAGAATGTAAGCACAGTGAGGCACCCAACTTGGGCATCTTACTGATAACTATATAATTAGAGATATTTTTTCTATTTTTAAATCGATTGCCCGTCTACCCAATTTCTGATAGCATGCATGGGTAACAAATTGATTTCAGAAAGTACAATTTGGGTCTGTGACAGAGCTGTGGCAGAGTCAGGGTCATCTGGGACCTAGACAAGGACAATAATGGTAGCCGGGGGGTAAATAGCCTGTTTATTAAAACAAGGATGATTATAGAAGTCGAGAATTGAAACCAGTTAAAGATAAAAATAAATAGAGAGAGGTTCGTTTGTGTTGGGACAAGTCTTCACGTTGTGGGGATGGGCACAGACTTGGATAGAGATTGGGAAATTAAAGCCGGATGTCCTTCCAGACGCCTTGTGGTAGTTTCAAACCCACAGCATCTGGCTCATCAGTTCCCAAAGCATGTGCTCTACCACTGGAGATGCGAAACTAAATAGCAAATAAATGAATAAATGGATAAATAAATACAAAAGCAGGCAAAATAAAAGACGTCTTAAGTCTTAAGCTGGGGAAGAGAGCTTGCAGTGTCTTCTGCTTTCCCTGGCTCAGGTACATCTTTGTTGTGGTGCAGTCACAATTTAACCTATCTTGAGCCAATTAGACTGAGTTAAGAAGATGCTGCCACACCCAACCCCACCACAGGGTCACATGCTAAATGTATAAAGTCTAGTTTTTCAACCCATCACCATGAACAAACATGAATTGTTTCTGTAAGAGACTCAAGCTAAACCGACGAGTCCTGTCCTGTCTTCCTGTATTGGTGTATTGTATTAGTGTTTATGTTATCTGATCATTTATTTTCGTCTCTATCCAATTTCATTTCAGATTTGATTTCCACTCCAGTTTCATTACAGGTTACTCAAATATTTTCCCCAGCCTTCAGTTTCATCAGCCTTTGTTACCCTGGTGTGGCTGAGAATGAGAGAAGGGGGGAGAGGAGGGAGGTAGTTTTCATACACCAAAAACCCTTTCTACTATAAATCATCCCATTCAAGCCATGACTCCTCTTGATCATTTCTTATAAAACTGCCCGGAAAGGCAAGAACTTTTCAACTTTGAGCGTTCACAGATTTCACTTTAAAGATTCAAGTTTTTTGAGGGCACTTCTTTGAGAACATTTCCTGAAAACGCAAGCATATCCAAAGATAGACCTAATCAGGTCCAGCCATTGCTCATGTGCTTGTGATGTTTTTTGCACATTAATGCCATGAGTGGGCCTTTTCTCAAAATCTACCACTGATACAGCATACACTTACTGGCCCTGCTCTGTTAATGGGCAGATGAATAGATGCCAAGGATTTTAAATTGACTTGTTCTTATAAAGCACTTTTCTAGTTTAGCAACCACTTAAAGCACTTTATATTGAATGCCGAGCCCCATAGCGGGATATGAACCCACTACGTTTGAGCCACGGTGGCTCAGTAAGTAGAGCACATCCCTGAGAGTCAGACATAACGGGTTCGTATCCCACTGCAGTTGGCTCGGTAGATGTGAGGCTTTCGTTGTAAAGTGATTCGAGTGGCTGCTAGACAAGAAAAGCGGTATATAAGAACAAGTCCATTTATCATTTATCCTCGACATGAAGGCCTGCGCGGAACCACTGAGCCACGGCGGCTCAAGTGATGATGAAGCTGGTATAGTGAACATTAGCAACATTGTGCTGCGACCCCGGGAAAAGGGGAAGAAACCAGAGGTGGTGTTCAAGAGATTAACCGGGCCAGCTAACCAAAAACCCTAATGAGGTTATGTCTTAACAAGCTCTGCTCTTTTCCTCAGGGTGTCACTGATATACACAAGAATGGCTGCCAACATAGATTTATGGGGCTGCAATGTCATGCCCACCAGGGCTGTCATCAGACGAGTCACCTCATTACGACTCATTGCATCTCCTCCATCAAGCTGAAAACCCACAACAGACTTCCGGGCTGTCACCTTACTAGATATAAATCAAGAGTCCTGCTCACTCATAAACCAATTGAGCAAACAAAAAAACTAAACAAAAGCCAGGCAGATCCCATTAGTGGCAGATTAAGTAGTGGCTAGGAATAGAAACTAAATACAGAGATGTTATCCAGGGATTAGTGAAGAACAGCCAGAAAACATCTCCTCAATACCCTCAACCCTGTTACCTCAACTTCCAGAACGGAAGTCATTCACCGATCTTAAGGCATTGATGTGCATGTGCACGCATGTATGTACGTTTCATATTCCCACTGCCTCAGTTACACCAGTGTACATTTAATAATGGAGAGTAATCAACCAATATAAATATGGTTTCATATTTTCCAAGCAAAATTAGTTCATATTCAATATCACTCTGTTATCTTGACCATGTGCACAGTCCCACTAAAACGGGTTGGGTCTATATGAAGGGGTAGTAGGTCAATCTTTACATGTCATGATTAGTCTCAACATTGTGAGGGTTGGACAGGGACATAGATGGAGTGTGGGGGATAAAAGCTGGATGCCCTACCTAATGCTCCGCGGTGGGATTGAACCCACAACATTTGGCTTATCATTTCCCAAACCACATACCACTGAGCTACTGAAAGAGTGTTTAAGCCAAAACAATATTTAAGTTGTTTTCCAAGAAAGAATAATCGAAATGTGAGAATACAATTAAACTAACTATAGACATTGATCTATTTTGAGATTTAAGACAAAATTCAAAATAAAGATTTTTTTTTTATGTTTAGGGGTTTTTGCATTTCTAAAAGATTCAATGTGTTCAGCCTAAAATACCAGACTTGGGTATGTCGAAGTTTCAAAACTGTCTTATTTTGAATGTCTTGAAATATAGCTTCAGTTTAGCAATATAATCAACATTTGTCACAAAATTCCGACTTCATAATCAAAATTCTTACTATGTCTCAAAAGACAATGCAACATCGGATTTGGCTGTCTCCCATTACTTGTGGCACACCAGACTACAAGTAAACATAGCCAGGCACAGAGTAAAGAAGGGAGTTATCTGTGCAGCTCTCGGTGCCAGATTGTCAGTGTATAGAGTCAGGAGCCACCAAGAGGATACAGCCAGGCAGCACAGACCCAGAAGCCATAAGGTCCATGATGATATGTCTGCGGATCTAGAGCAGGGTAGGGGGTGGGGTGGAGTCAGTGGGGTGACAGCAGTCTAGCAGTAGCTAATGCAGGGCAACCCTGTGGCTACGAAGGGCTGTGGCTCAGTGTCTTCACTAATCATGCCTCAATGGATCATGCAAACAATCCCCCAACCAACCTAAACAATGTATGATACTCAACTCCGCGCACACATATACGCAACACGATGTGGCACAATACACTCAAAATAGGCTCTGCAACACCAAACCGACAATGTATGAACCAAGACAGTTCCAGAGTGTGCGTATTCTCTACCACTGAGCCGGGGTGGCTCAGTGGTAGAGAATACGTCCCCATGTAGGGCAAAGTAGATTCGATCCCGCCCTGGGGCATCATCAGGAAAAGGGTATCCAGCCTTAATCCCCAGTGCTTGAGTAAATGTGGGGCATACAATGTAAAGTGCTTTGAGTGGTCAATAGACTAGAAAAGTGCCATGTAAAAATAAGTCCATTTACCATTTAACAGAATGTGAGCGGACAATATGTCAGCATAAAGCATGAGACTTGAACACTCGGTCAAAGCTGTCACATGAAAGCACACACATATAGACAGTACAAGAATAATCACAGCCATTTCCATTGTAGAATCAGAATCAAGTTTGTTGAGCATGTGGATTTTCACATACATGGAATTTGACCTTGGTTTCATGGCTTTCACAGGTACTTCACATAGAATGACAACACAACAGTACATAAGATATAGACACAGATATTGACTGTATGAAGGTCAAAATAAGAGGTAATACACCATCTATCAGAGACATTAAAATAGTTTTCAGCAGGTTACTTACATACATGCCTATAGTAGGCGGAGCATGCCAGTATACATACAATATACTGCACTATATATATATATATGATTGTAAATTGACAGTGTTAAGCGTTATTTGAGTGACCGCCTATGGGAAAAAACTATTTTTATATCAGGCTATTTTGGTGTGCAGTGCTCTGTAGTGCCTACCAGAGGGGAGGATTTAGAACAGGTTGTGAACAGGATGTGATAAGTTTGCACTGATGTTGCCTGCCCGTTTCCTGACTTTGGAGAAGTATAAGACTTGAATGGAGGGCAGGTTGGCACCAATGATTTTCTCTGCATACCAATTACCATAGCCACCAACTCAAAGACAAAGAGATCATCCAAAAGAAGTCAATTGTTTCATTTTCTAAAATACTGGGTGGCAATTATGTTAATGTAGGTAAAGGCTTGAAGATTTAGGGAACATTGTCCCTGGCAAACCTTATGGTAATGACCAGATAAGCCTATAAGTGCACTCACGAACACCTGCTATTAGAC
>OMLC01088668.1:0-15437 GCA_900302585.1 Regalecus glesne
ATATATATATATATGTGTGTGTGTGTGTGTGTGTGTGTGTGTGTGTGTGTGTGTATTCCATCCATCCATCCCTCGTCAACTCCTTATCCGAAATCATTTATCATCTGGAAGTGCATCCATTCTGCTAATGTTTTGCTGGAAGACGTATCAAATGATGCAAATGTGCCAGGTTCATTGGTACTTGGTGGGGAAAGCAAGCGTTTCTGTGTCTGTAGGGATATCACAAAATATCTGAGTGTTCTGAAAGTTTGCAAAACATACTGCCCATTTTTAAACACAGTCTGACAACTAGAATACAGTAAACCTCATTTATTTTGATGATTACATAACGTTGTCATGATACCATACATACATGATTTTTGTGACCACCAAAGAACATTACATTGAATTTCATTAGAGGCATTTAGCAGATGCTCTTATCCAGAACAACGTACAACATGTGCAAGAAGAAATCAGAAATCCTTAAGTGGCCATACATCCATCCATTCTCAACCGCATATCCGAAGTCGGGTCGCGGCCATACAGTAACTATATAAATAATTGTCTAATACATATGTCAACATGTCAACTATATACATATCTACAAACCAGAGCATAATTTCTATTTACACTTTGTGTGGATGCCTACATTTGGGATCCGGCCATGGGAGAGGGGGTCTCAGACGATGTGTCCCAGGCGTTTCTTGATAAAATGGGACACCAGTAACTGAGGTCTCTGTTGGTACTCCACCAGGACATCGTGAGGCGTGGTGATTTGGTCACCTTCAAAGCGGTTCAGCAGGGTCACGCAGATCACGGCCGCTGCAGGGACAGATTTACATTCTGTTAGACAATATTTAATACATCATGTTTATCTGGGCTCGTGTCTGATACATTCTCAAATCAACCAAAGGTCTAAAAGGTTGTTTTTTTTCTGTCAGCTGGGTTTTTATCATGGATCTCATGGCAGGGTTGAATAATGAGGGTGCGTGAAACCAAACGCATCCCCATTTTAAATACCTTTGACGCCACAGATGCGGCACATGGCGGCAAAGACGGTGGACTCCATTTCGATATTCTTCACCCCGGCCTCGTAGGCTTTCCTCAGGTACTCTTGTTTCTCTTCAGGGGAGAAGGAGCACAGGGCGCCGTCTAGTCGGCCTTGACCTTGCGAGACATAGCACGGTTTGTGGTTAGATAACAAACAAAAATAGCCTGCTGCAGGTTGGGGTCTATTAGGCCCAAGATCAGTATGATGGTCATTTAACAAATCAACTGGTGGCACTGGACACAAAAAAAGTTTTCATCAAACAGGAAGTGTGTGTGTTTGTGTGTGTGCTTTGCTAATCACCTTCATAGAAGTCGTGGGTGCACATGGTGTTTCCAATAACCGTTGGTATGTCTTGGAGCTCGGAGGAGCACTGCAGGAGCTCGTTGGCCACTCCCTCGTCCAACTCGGTACTCCGGGTGATAACTTTTCCCAGAACAACCTGCTCAAACTGGGGGCGGAAGGAGTAGTCGACCGCCTTCTCTGTGATCACCACAGTCCCCGGACTCAACCCTATAAAGGCCGCAGAGGAACACTTTTACCCCTGACCCTTTGTTCCGAGACCTCTGTATCCAATACACACCACGGTTGGCTCATTTTATCGACATCGCCTCAGGTAGAAACAGGAGAAGTGCTGTGCTTACCAACTCCGCCGGATGTTCCCAGGCGAATGAGGACCACGTCACGGCACTGGGCATGGTGCAGTAGCTTGATGAGCTCGTGCAGCATGATGGAGATGGAGGGGACACCCATGCCATGCTGAAAGGGTACGGACATGAGTCAAACCCTTTGGCCTTATGTAATGACTTGACAACATGACCCTATTGATGTATATACTGTTAGCCACGGGGTGAAGCATGCGCCAGTCTGACACGTGTCATGGACCAAGTGGAGCACGTCAGCTGATGTGGCTGTTTCTGTGAATACTCCCAAAATGATGGAATACTCACACTGATGGAGAGCACGGGTCCCACTTTATACATGCAGTAGCGGTCAGTCCCTTCACAGATATCAATGATTTCTTCACAGTTTCCGGGCAGATTCAGCTCCTGATGGATGAACTGGGCGAAGGCTTTCATTCGATTTGCGCTCCCACCGACGCACACGAACTATGGTGTGGAGAGGGAAAAAGGAAAAATCACTTTTTTCTGCTAGAAGTGCTCTGAAAAGTATTTCCTCTTCTCTGGCTCTCTCTCTACTCTCTGTCTCTCTCTGTCTCTCACTCACCTTGATATCTCCAAACATTTCTGGGAGGTTGTGGGTCTTGGTACTCAAGCTGAAGTGGTAGAGAATATCCTCCTCCATGGCGTCCAGGTAAGGATTTTTCACCTGAACCTGTTGTCTGATAAGTAACATAGCAGGACAGGTTAATACCCCTCGTGAGAGGTCAAGGTAACCACAAGAGTAAGGTACATTCTGAGAGGAGGCAGGTCATTTGGTCAGGACCATAGTGAGGGACAGACATGACGAGGTGACTCAAAGCTTGATACTCACTTGATGTACTCGTTGTGGTCGTTCCCCATGGAGTTCAGCAGAATCGGTGCCATGACTGTCGAAGCTGTTTAGAAACCAAAGTATGAATTGTTTTTAACTAAAATTATTGACAATTACCAGGTTTTTTCCAAAGATGACACTTGTTTCGTCCTCAGTGGTTAGAAAGAATAACAGCTGTGCCTTGCTGCAGAGTTGATATAATTGGGACGACCGGCCTTCACCTCTGTGATTGGCTGCGGAAAGAGGAGGGAATCTGTCGTCAGACAAAAAAACATTCACCGTCCTCACTCACGAGGTAAATGATTGGCCTGCTCCCAAAGTCAAGTTCTTTAGTGTCTGTAACTGCACACCATGCATCAAAAAGGCAGATAACAAGCCTGATGTCCTCTTAGGATTGCAGCAAAACATGAAATACCGCGAAGCCTGCGAGTGTCAAACTCTTTGTTACTCATCAGCAATCATCTTATTCTAGAATTTGACAGCAAGCAGTTGGAAACGTATGTGCCCCCCCCAAAGTCAAGTTTCAGAGAACGCCAAGTTTGCATCCCTGACACAAAGTCAACTCTAGTCAACCTTTATATAACACTGTTGACAAAGATGTAACATGTCTCATCGGGAGGCGGCGGAAACAACAAAAACAGTGTGTTTCTGCAAATCGATCCTCGGTGAAGACGAGCCAAATTCTCACTTGTAGATAAAGAGATCAGGTGAAACTCGGACCTCGGCCCCAGCTTTGCTTTTTATCCAGTCAACAACATCTCGAGCTTGATTCCCAAACTCACCATCGAAGAAACAGGTGATTGGATTTTCTCCGTGTATCTTTGGAAAGTCTTTGGCCCAACAGGTCCAGAAAGCTGCAAACAGGACATGAAAGTTTAAATTAGTTTTTCCAGTTTACTGAACCAGACTTTCCCCCCACATTCAGAGATGATTCTTAACTGAGTGAAACATGACAGTGTAATTCCTCTCACCTGAATGTCAACGGAAAGGTCACAGAGCACAAATGACGTCCATGGTCACGCCGCCTGGCTTTGTATGTTAGTGTATGAAGGACCAAGTTTGAGGATATGTATGGGATCATTGGCACGGAGGACCTCTGAGATATCCATGGTTATTACCTTACCATCAGCAAGATATTCAAGCTTTCCAATTACAGGGTAGATGCACACAAAAAAAGAAAGAAGAAATGTATTGAGGAGGTGGTCCCCACAGACACAACAAGAACCATGCCGAACCAAAGGCCATGGGTCAACAGTGATGTCCGTGAGGCTCTCCATGCACAAACCTCAGCCTTCTCCCCCGGCCCCCTAAAGGAATACAAACACACCACACACTCAGAGCAGCAATTAAAGAGGCAAGCGGATTACAGGAAATGGAAAACAACAAATCTCAAACACAGCCCCCACCCTCCCAGATGAACTCAATTCCTTTTATGCAAGATTTGACCCCTCTGCTAGCCCTCTGCCAACCCCCCCCTCTTCCACTGCTGACATACAGGTGCCCCACAACTCTCCTCCATCAATGCTGAAGACCAGGACTACCCTGTCTCCATCATGGGGTGGATGTTTGCTGCTTGTTGATGTGGATCAAGGTGACTGGCCTGGAAGGCGTCCCTGGATCTATGCTGAAGGTGTCCACCAGCTGATGGGAATATTCACAGACATATTTGACCTGTCCCTCTCCCATGACTATCCCCCATCTGCTTAAACCCTCTATCATCATATCATCCCCATTCCCAAACAGCAGAAAGCAACCCCTCTTAATGACTGGCGCCCCATTGCCCTCACCTCTGTAGCAGACTGGTTAAATCCCTGATGGGGGGGTGGCATGGCTCAGGAGGTAGGGTGGTCCTCTAGTAACTGGAGGATTGGTGGTTTGATCCCCAGCCCCTGCAGAAAGTGTGTCAAAGTGTCCTTGAGCAAGACACTGAATCCCTAACTGTTCCCCAGGCTCTGCGGCTGCTCACTGCTCCTTCGGGACCGGTCAATACAAAGAACAGATTTTGTTGTATGTATGTACAATGACAAACAAAGCCTCTTCATTGCCCCCATCCCTCCCCACCGTCAACCCTCAGCAATTTGCCTGTCATCCAGACAAAGATACAAAGGACGCCATCACTCACATCCCACACATCGCACTCTCCCACCTGGAAGGGAGGGACACTGATGACAGCTCAGAGAATTTGACAATGTACTTCCACAACCAGAGTGACAATAAGCATTTTGAATACAGTGACGAGTCCAAAAATAATGACCACCGAGGATGAGGATATGCTTACAACTGTTTTGTCAGAATGACTAACAAGCTCATCCAATTTAAGTGGTGCTGCAAAGCCAGATGCTGGTAAAAAAGAAAAGGTCAATTTTAAATGACACAATCAGTCCCCATGTTATGGGGATGGACACAGACATAGATGGAGCTTGGGAGATTAAGGTCGGATGCCCTTCCTGATGCCTCACGATGGCTTCAAACCACTAAGCTACCATAGTCCGCTGGTTGATGGCTCAATCAAAGATCCAGTAATTAAAATTCTCATCATCCCTGTGAAGACCAGGCAAAAACAAGTAGATTTAAAGTGCACCACATTTAGTATTGAGAGGCAGTAACAACACACTTTCAATTAGTCCTATCCAATGATGTTCATGCCAATTTTTATACCGTTGGTTCCGATATTTCAACGTCTTCTGATAAAGTCACACAAAAATTAATGCAGAAAAACGATTTCAAAGGTTTATGGTTTATTCAAACAACTTTCGTTCAAAACAAACATTTTGCACATTTACAGAAAGTAGGAAAAGTCTACCATAACATTTTTTCTCTTTTGAATAGATCTGAATTTATGTAATTCCCATGAAAGCATAAATAATGTAACCAGAACAAGCACCGCAAGTAAAACGTTTACTGTCAAATTCAGTAAAACCAGTTCCCCTCATCACTATAAGGTATAATACAGCTAACATGGTAACAGTGTGAACAGCAAGAAAGAAGATGGAAAGATTAATTGGAAGAATTCAGTGACCAAACTTGTCTTTTTCTTATAACAAAAGAACTCTGCCGAGGGAATGTTGTTGGTCTGCATTCAAGTACCCGGAACCCACTGCGGATCTTCTAGTCAGCTGGTGAGATAAACATGGACACACATGTGCACACACACACACACGCGCGCACACACACACACACACACACACAGTAAACACATGCTTTACAAGTGATCCATTTGCTTATGCATTTACTATAAAAAGATCATTACCGATGCAATTCAGGATTTTTTCCCCTCAACTGCATGAATGAGAAAGAGGCATATCATCACTGTCAACAATATAGGCATCACAATTTCCTGCATACTCTATATTTTAGCAGCCGTCATTTCAATTATATAGCTCAACATCAAGTGCCATGAAATCGATGTACTGTCAGGCAGCTTGGGTTCATTTTCATTTATCATACTACAGATAGATTTTAATTACACATTGTGAAATCAATGGAGCTGGTAAACTGTCTTGAGTCAGAAGACAAGAATTCAAATGACTATCAGAAAAATGATGCTATTTACTTAATTCATTACTGCCGGATGCTGGGTTGTCGCCTTCTGCATAGCCAAAACTCAACAGCTTAGACATGTTAACAGGGGCTGGCCTCTTGTTGAAGGACCTGTGGGAATAACCAAGGAAAGTAGTCAAAAATCAACAGGGAGTGAATGAAACGAGCAAAAACTCGTGGAATTTGAGGAGCTTTTAATGAATATGGTGCCAGATGGTGCTTCCACGAATAGATTTGACATTATCTCAGTATCTCACTCCTTAAGATTCATGTTGTAATAATGATCATTCACGGAAACCACAAAGAAAGCTGTGAATTTTCCCAGAGCAGTTTCAAGTATAGAAGTCACAAGGAACATGAAGAGCAATTAAACAAAATTTAGCCAATATTGAATTTGGACCCTAGCAAAGCTGCTAAGAGGGAAACGGTGTCTCTACACATTGCGGTATCATATTTCCAAATAAAACGCCCACAGAAAACAATGTGATGGAGTCATGAAACGCATATAACTGACGGCTTTTCTAGTCCCACCCTGTCAACTTAACATACCCAACATGCACTAACTTCAAGCCAAGTCAAATTTTACTTATTCTGCAAATTTCATGCAATCATCATGTGTGTTAAATAAAGTGACAATATAATCGCAGCACAATCATAAAATGTAAATGTAGACAATGAATATGCATATCAACTGGCATTAGTGGAGTTATGCGGGACTTGGAGTAGAATATACAAATATCAAAATATACAACACAGCAAGAACTTAGCCCTGGACAGTTGTGAAAAGTTAAGTTTTTAACCGGCTTTTCAGTGATCAGTGTGGGGGCCCTCTCAGTCCCATCTACTTGAGGTGTAGATACAAAAAGCAGCTTCCTCTGCTTTAGAGTTGGTATGAGAGATACCTTTGTATCTGATAGTTCTTGCCAGTTTGTCTCTGATTGGCATGTCTTTTAAATACGAAGGTGCAAGGCCATTTAGGCCTTTTGTGTACAAACAACAGGGTTTCAAAATCAATTCCAGTTTTTATGGCGAGCCAATGCAGAGATCTGAGAACAGGTTTACGTTGTTCATACTTTTTAGTTCCAGCAAGAAGATGTGCAGCCCCATTTTGAATTAGCTCTGTTTCCCACGTAACTGATTTAGATTGATTGATTTCTCAGTCTACTACGATAAAAGAAAGGTCCTTCATTTCGAAATGTTTTTAAGATGGTTGAAGGCTGATCTTGTGAGACGATTGATAAGGCTTTTAGAATTTAGATTGCTGTCTTTGATTATGCTCAGATTTATAGCTTCTCTTTTGCACCTTTACTCCAGAGACAGGGAACGCCTACAGCAAGGCTATCATGCTCCCGTGACAGTGTATCTAACGGGTCAGATTGGGATTTTGATAGGCCATTGGCATTTTCCCCAATATTACAAAAAAAACATTTGCACAGAGTTACCAAGGGCCAACGAAAACATTGTATTGGACATCCACCTATGTTTGAAGCTGAAATTCTCCTGTATGGCTACATTTGTATCTCACTTATGCTAAGATATTCTCGTTATTCACATCACATATTGTGTAGGGTGATGTTTTCACCAGTTAATATTAGTCCCCAGATTGTTGGGGTGGACAGTGAATACATCAAATTCAAACATGTAAAGTCTTATCCTAATATCTATGTACAAATACCTCCAGCATCTATGTACATCTAACAGGTGGCATAGCTCAGTGGGTAGAGCGGCCATCTGGTAATTGGAGGGTTGCAGGTTTAATTCAAGGAACCTACAGCAAACTGTGCCAAAATGTCCCTGATTAAAACACTGTTCTCTTAACTGCTCTGCCCTGAGATGGAATGGTAACCTGTCCAGGGTGTTTCCCTATCTTTTGCCCAATAAGCACTGAGATAGGCTCCAGTTGCCCCGTGACCTGACTTGAGATCAGCTGTTGACAACGGATGGCTGGAGATAGATTTGTATGCTGATTACACTAACCATGTAGTCTTTTTGTCCTTGTTGGCATCTGCCAAAATTAAAACAATCACTATGTCCTTATGAAATCTGATGGTGGGCTATTCAACTTGTGCTATCTTCTGAAGAAGATAAGACTCGTGGTTATGAGAATTGTAAAAGGTCACTCTACACTTTAGATTTTGTCCATCAACACTACTTATAATAAAGAACAACACTGCCATCTTGTGACCAAAGGAACTCACATCTTCCTGAATTTGCAGTCCTCTTGAGTCGGAGTGGTTAAGGACAGCTCCTTCGTCTGGCTGTCAGGAGCATTGTTCTCACGCTAAACACAAAGAGAAACACATTCTCTGAACATGATAGTATGAATGTTAGTAAGCCAAGAGTGAGAAATTAGTACCAGTCAAATGTTGGTAAATTGGTGGCCACAGGTGGCATGTTTGTCTTCGAACAACTTTATCAAGTTGACTTTCTCAAGTCAACAACTAGTCTAAAGATTCTGTCACAAATTTGAAAAATCATTCGGTGACTAAAAATGGAAGGTAGTTGATGAGCTTCATAATGTATCTTCTACTACTGTAGCTGTTCTTTAAAAAGTGAATCAACATAAGAAGTTGACTAAAAAGGAACTCATCTCTAACAAAGTTTCAAACCATTTTAAAGATAAGTCAAGTCAAGACAAGTCAAGTCAAGTCAAGACAAGAAAAGATAGATAAGATAAGATAAGCTTAGATATTCCTTTATCAGTCCCACAGGGGGAAATTAAGGTGTTACAGCAGCAAAGTGGAAAGCACATCAGAGAGCCATATAATCTAAGGCATGGTATATAACAGCAATTTAAACAAGGGGGAAAAATGAACAGTATATACAGTATAACAGAAAAAAATACACTCAGAGTATATTAAATGGCATGTGATCCAGTTGTTCATCTAATGAATTTGGTCAATTGGGAGAGTAGTGCTGATTATACAGTCTGACAGCTGAGGGAAAGAAAAAACCTGCGGAAACTCTCCTTTAAAGTGCAATCTGTATTACTTCCATTTTCCTGTTGAATAATATGACAGGGGTCGTTTTTATTTGTTCTTGTTTGACCCAAAAAGAAGAGTTGTCTGACCCACACATCCCAAAAAAACGAGTTCCCACCCATAGCCCCATGAAAACAATGCAGTAATCGCAGCAAACATTTTTATTGAATGCATCTGAAAATTTCAAGTGTTAGCAAATGATGCATTTCTACTGAGATATTTGTCTTCCTTAGTTTGCTTGTCAGTCACACCACTGTGCAATAGAGGTCAGGATTCAAGTAGAATTACATATAAAAGAATAATAATAATAAATGAAGTGCACAGCATAGATAAAAGTATTGCACTAACTGGAATAAACCAACAAATGTCCCATGTCATTACAAATAATAAAGCCACAAAATGAGATGCAGTGAAAGTCCACTCAGCTAAGTTAAATTTCCATTGATATTTTTTTGCTCACCTCTTTTCCATTGCTGCTATCAATCCGCTCCCAAACTGACATGCTGTCAGAAGCAAAGGGAGGGTCGAGCTGATGAAGATTGCCAGGGTTTTTCTGGTCTTCATTGTCTGCAAAGCTGGAAGAAGAAGATAGAACAAAATCACATGGAAATGAGACATACACTCTAATCTATTAAAATCATATTGTTATATCTATTTTTTCAAGTTGTTTCTGTTCCCTATATTGTATAACTTATGGGGTTATGCACTGTTGGTGTTATACAGTCACTGATTATTGGGCAGCATAGTTCAGTAGGTACAGTGATTGTCCAATAATTGGATATTGGTGGTTGATCTCCATCCCTGCAGAAAGCATGCCGAGATGTCCTTGACCAAGACACTGAACCCCTAACTGCTTTCTGGGTGCCATGTGGTGGCTGCATTCCCTGGTTCTTTACAATAAGATGGCTTAAATGCAGGGAACAAATTCCACCGGCCATGATCATGTGGCAAATGAAAACAATTATATTCTATTATTCTTAATATCAGAAAAGCTTAGCTGCTATTACTGCTATCATCAATGTTAACAGATGTAGTAAAAGAAGAGCAACTTGCTAATCCGATGCTGTGATCAATCGCCGTACAACAAGTTAGAAAGTCATTATAAATTGTCAGGGAAATAAAATGTCCCCACACCTTAACTTATCATTGTCCTCTGTCACAGGGGTAAACCTCTCATGAGTTTCATATGAAATGGATCTAGAATTAATGGCCTCCTCATGTCGGAAAAGATCTATTGGAGAATGGAAATAGAAACGTCAAACGCAGACAAAAGTTTTCTACCAACAAGTGTGACAGCAATGTTGCGATTTGTGATAGCTGAGGCCAAAGAACCGTGTGTTACCCTTATCCTCTCCTTGATTTGCAAGTTTCATGTAGTCAGAGTTTGTCTGCAAGACTCCAGCCCCGCGGTTACTCCCTTCGGGGTCATGGATGTGACTGGAACAAAAACCAGAGATCTGGGACATCTGGGTTTGGTGCCCTGTTTTTAGGTCCGTCATAACGCACAAGAAAGAAAGAAGGAGGGGAACTCAGAGAGAAAGAATAAAAGGTGCTTTGTATTCACTGAGTGAGAAGCAGATTTCCTCAGGATATGTGTGTGATATTGCTGTTGTGTTGTGTACATGCTGTGTGTGTATGTGTGTGTGTGCGCGCCTTATGGATAAGCTAACGTTAGCGTTAGCTAAAACATCGACGGGACAGTGTTGTACTTGCCAGCTTTTGTCGACTGAAGATCAGAGTTCATGTCCACTGTTGCTCTTCTATTGGAAATGGAAAGCAAAACCCAGTAACAAAGTCAAACCAACCAACGTTGCCATCAGCTACGTGTAGAATTGATGTGAATAAGTTTGCAGCAGAAAACTGTCGTTAAAGTTAGCTTGGTTGCATAAAAGCAGTAACCGTCTGAAGCAAGTTGATAACAATCCAGCAATTCAAAAAGTGAAGCCGCCTATAACTTACCCGGAGTTCATTTTGGAAGATGGGGGTATGACGGTTGGCGGTCGACTGACTGTGTTTAGTCCTACTGACTGTGTTGCCGTGGAAACAGTCTGTGTTCAACTGTTCCGCCTAGAAATAGAGCCGATAGATCTGAGAGCAGTTTCAAATTTCCTACAGACAAGTGTTCTGAATTCTTATATAAAAACCTTCTAAATTCTAAAACTCATATGGAAATGTATTCTATATTCTCATTTTTTTAAAATCCTAAATTTAAACATTTCAACAGTAGATATGTCAAGTTCTAGAAAAATCATTTAAATCCCAAAATTCATATATAAAAATGTTCAAAATGATGACCATATATAATGCTAAATTTATTAAATTCCAACAGAAAATATTCTACATAACAAGATTTAAAAAACAGAAAAGCGGTCCAAATTACACTGGGCCTCACTCTTTTGAATTAATTTGAAGTCAAGGAAATTAAAGCAGCTATATTTGGTCATTCTATTCTCACAATGACATGTGTCCTCTGCTCTTAACCCATCTTATCATACAGGGATGGTGGGCTACCTGAAGCCCCCGGGGTGCAATCAGGGGTTAATTGTCTTGCTCAAGGACACTTCATCACACTTTCTGTAGGAGCCAGGGGTCAAACCACCAATCTTTCAATGACTAGACAAGCCACTAAACCCCCTGGGCTATGCTGCCCCCAAGAAAAAATGTTTTGGCATAAGAACCATAACCATCACTTTGATTGTAGACAGTTACTAACTCTCTTATGGAGTAGTTGTTAACAATCTAAGGTATCATTTCATTTTCTTCGCTTTATTTCTTATGGACTGTTGTATGACTTCCCCGCTGGCTACTTGGCTGAACAATATCTAGCTAGAGATGATATTCTGAAATGTTACAGTTTGTTGATAAAAGTGACATTTCTGGAGAGGATATTGGATAAGGAACAAGAAGGTGAAAGTTCATCGTGACATTATTCATATACATTTTATTTGATACTCTCAGTGATGTGTGGCCTGAGATTATGGAGAGGCTGCTGAGCACTGTTTCTAGTTGGTATTTGAAAATATGTACATTGATAAATCCATAATTTCCTAAATGGATAAGTGAGATTTATCAAAACAAAGGGCTGTGGAACGATGAATAAAGCAAATATCTTAGCTTGAGTGTCTTCATGGTTTTTAACAATCCAGGTAAGGATATTAAAGAAGTTGAATCAGTTCCTCTGGACACAACGTTTATTGAGAGAAACAGTCTTCTAAGTGACCTCTTCAGTCTCAACTGAAACGCAAGTATGACTCTACCCCTATAAACAAGATACTGGCATAACGACCCAAAACAACGAGCGGTCTCGTATATAAATCACAATATCCATCCACAAGTATTAGAATGACAATGTATGGTATTCACAGACGATTAAGGAATAGAAGGTAAAGCATCGTGGGATGGAGACAGATGTACTACATTGCAGAAGGATGGATGTGCTGCGGGTTCCCCAGTTTCCAACATGGTGGCCAACTTGTATATGTAGGAGGTGAAAAAGAGGCTCTGACGTCCTATCCAGACACCACCACACCAATGGCTGAGAATCGTGGACGACACCGAGGTTGAAATTAAATCACAGGACGTACCACATATCACCGACAACACCAACTCTGTTGACAACCACGTCAAGGTCACCAGGGTGGATATGAAAAGCGACAAGTTTGCCTTCTTGGACTGAAATTGCAATTGTTGATGGGGGCAGCGATAGTTGAAGTTTACTGTAAACCTACAGAAAGAACTGATCAATACTTCAGGTTTGACTCATCACTCACTGTACCACAAACGACCCCCCTCCCAAAAAAATCTTCTGTGAATGGTACACCTTACCATTGTAACTAACTGATGCTGACTGCCATTTGCATATGAACCTGATCCTTGTTTTCGGTAAGTATGCCGCTGTATTGTTTATAAGGGAGGGAATAGCTGCAGTCAGTTGACACCTTAAAGACCACTTAGCTGAGTGATGAAACATGTCTCCCAATAAACGTCGTGTCCGGATGAACTGACTCAACTTTCTGTGACCCCAATGTAGATCTATTTTTGTTAGATCTATATTTAACGCGTAACATGACTATTGTTCAAAATGGAGAATATCAAACAACAAAATATCCTCAAATTGGAACAAATGACCCTTTTAAATTCACCGCGAATCTTTATAGTCGTGATGATAACGGGTACCTGGACATAGTCATGTTAACGTGGAGCCCTCGAAGTCCCTGGCGGCTGAGCTAGGAACATGCGCAGAGGACATATGATGTAGTAATGGTCCTCTAATTACAGGGTCGAGTCTCCTTCTACATTCTCTCGCAAACCACGTGGGTAAACGAATATAGCCCAAAATATACGGCAGCTGAAATCCCCGTACAGCCTTGAATAAACAACCATAACACCAATACCACCACCACTGCAGTGGTCGACCAAGGTTCGGAGGGAAACAGGACAAGTAAGTGCAAATACACCCAATCTACACCTGCGGTGCACACCGCGATTGAGAATGCGGATTCGGCAGTCTTCAGCTAACACATGGTTTCCAGGAGAATGTCGATGGAGACGCTAGACTAATTACAGGGATCTCGCAAAGGTAACTTCCTCCTCCAATCCAGGCTTCGCCGACGGAGTCCAGAGGTAATAGAGCGCCAGGCGGATCTGCTGCTCTTGCTGCTGGCTGTGATTATGTGAAGACAAGGCAAACTTTGGCAGACAAAGTTGCAAGCATGGGGCGCTACATGCAGTTTGGATTATGAATGTCAAAATCGCGTTTATTCCATCGCACTAAATAAACCGCGGACAATGTTGGTTCCACGCAGACCCTGTTGTTTAGACTTGAGAACAAACACGGTATTGTCGGCGGATTCTCAGGAGATGGCAGAATAACTCGACTTCAGCGATTTACCGACTCATCGAAGCACTTATAAGAGATTCATACGAGGTAAGTTTGATGTTTTCATGTGTGTGTATGTGTGTGTATGTGATCGTGTAAGAATCCGATGTATGCGGTATTTCCAAATGCGGTATCTCAGTCTCTAGAAGCTAGTAGTAAGGTAATCTTGACCGACGCACTCCGAAGTTTGAGATACTGTATTCCTTGAAGGGTAGTAATTGTACGTGCTTTCCAGAACCCGTTCAATCTACCGGTAAGATTTGGTTTCTGTCTAAATCTTGATCATTTCCCTCTTCTTGTCCGGGGTCCTGTCCACCTTTTTTTCCCTTTTCTCGTGTTTCGCAAATCGACAGCCCTTTACTTGTGTAAAGAAGCACAACGACAGCTTTTAATGGTAAAGTCATACTGAGAAGCGAAACCCATAGACCTCCATCAGATGTGTAGAGTGTCGCAGGGTAACAAGGTGATGTATTCGTGCGTGTCTTAACATTTAATGACTCATATTACGGGCTAATCGGGAATTTACCCTGGGGTTGTCCTACTTTTGTTTTATGGGTGGTTTTTATTCCCCCTCCTCGTAATCGAGGTCACATCGTTGCAACCAGTTGACACTTTGTTAGACCCCTTTGTCATGCAAACGCCGTTGGGAGGGTCGTTCCTGCTTGATCGTGTGTTCACCCTTCATCCCACGCCGAGCACTCCGCATTACAATAGACCCCTTAGCCCTGCTGGGGGTCTGTGGTGGTGGTGGAGGAATAGCTATAAATATTTTACCACGTCGGTGAGCACATTGATTAGTTGAGGTGTGAGGTGTTGGTTAACTTTCTCTCTGTGGTTCAAATGAATAGAAAGTTGGCTATGAGTGAGATAAAGGTTCTATGCGGTAAAGGCACCCAGTAGCCAGCTTGGTCCTCCTATCATCTAATATTTGAGGACTTTACTCATTGCTGAAGGACTCGCAGTGCGGCAGGAAATGTGATAAGGTGGTTGAGGGGGAAATATAAATGAAAAGATATGAGGGGAAGACGTCATTAGAAAGAAGGTAATGGCTTCATCGGATGATGGTGGAAAGATGGTGGTGGGGGTCTGTGACATGGCTCTGAAATCTTTATACACACATACATACATAATACATACGTACATACATGTTCACTTAAGTTGGACTGTGGTAGAGAGAGCACTTCGGGAGCTGATGGGCCAGATGTTGCGGTTTTGAACCCACCGCAGGGCATCAGGAAGGGCATCCAGCCTTTGTACCCCACACTCCATCTAAATCGGTGCCCACCCAACCACATGGGGACCATCCGTGACGTGTAAAAACAGACCTCTCTCAGTGTTATGCGGTTTGTGCTGCTGTCTGACATCAGTCATCTATCTGGATCACGTTCTTCTTCCTGTAGGAGCTCAACTGTGATTGGACTGACTGGATTATGAGAGTCTAATTTGGAACTTTATTGATCTCAATACAGATTTACAGTTGACACCTTGGAAGTTGGGAGATTTTATTCTGATGTGT
>OMLC01088673.1:0-12334 GCA_900302585.1 Regalecus glesne
ATCAGACAAACATAGAATAAAGATATAGAATTACACACACACACACACACACACACAAAAACACTTTGTACTTTGACCTCTGGGGCAAATTTGTAATTTGTGATAATGGGCTATACAAATAGAATCTACTTGACTTAACCAAGAATTTAAACATAGAATACCACTGTACTGATCATCCTGAAACATTTTTTGAGTCAGGTCAACCAACTGTTGCAGCTTCAACTCACCTGGATTGTATCCTTCCACTTTTCGTACAGCAGTTTAGCCAGATTTAGATCCATCTGCACTGCATAATCATCACTGGAGCATGTACCTAAATTAACATAACAGTTATAATATTTTTATTATTGTCCTTATTATTGCTATAATTATTATTATAGCCTAACATGTCTAAGTCCTTTTGTGTTTTCTCATGTGTTGGGGTGTTTTATTTACCTAGGTCTATTCCCACAGGACCAAAGAGTTCAGTCAGTTGTAACGCCAGCTCAGTCGGCAGCTTCAGCTCTAGACTCTGAATGTTCAAGAGTTTCTTCTTTCTCTCCTCCCAGTCTCTTCTCTCTTTCACCTCCGCCTTTTTCTGTTTTTTCCCTCTCATTTCAATCTCCTTCAGCTCTGCCATGAGTGACAAGGTAACCTCATCCATACTAGACATCTCATCTTGCACACAATCCTCCTTTAGCACTTCGGAATGTTCTTCATCTTCCATGTTCCTACCCCAGGCTTCACCTACTAGCTCCAAATCTTGGCCTGAAGTCTCTGGTGTCACTTCTTCCTCTTTATCTGTGCACAGCAGCCCAAGCAGTGTTTGTGGAGATTTTGCTAGGTGTGAGCCTTCATCAGGACGCTCCATGTTTGTGGCTATATGAGAAAGAGTCCCGCTACAAGAACTTCCTGAGCTTTGTTCCATTAGTTCAGAAGTCCCAGATTCTACCTTGTCCTCCCTTGTTTCTCTTGCCAGCCCAAGTTCTGTATTGGAGCTCTCATCTGATTCATGATCTTCTCTAATAGAACCATGACATGAAACTTCCCCACTCACTTCCACACCGCCTGCTGGCCCTGGCAAGTCTTCAGACTGAGACTCATCTACCACGCAAGAGTGCAATCCTGCATCTAAGCCAATGCCTAAAGCTTCGCACAGAACAGAGGTGTTGGGATTATCCTCATCCCAGATACCATCCTCCTCCTCGTCCTCCTCATCTCTGAAGAACTTCTCTCCTGAGTCCAGCAGCAGGTTGGTAGTCCATTCCAAATCTTGATGGCATTTGTCATAAAGGTCTTCCAAGGTATCAAAACTAACCAATTTAAAATGACGGCTGAGGATACGGAGGCTCTCCAGTCGACTCCTGGGACCACTGAGATCTTTCTCCTCTACCTGGGTGCCTTTCTCATGTACCACACGATAAGGTACCTCATTTTGGCTTGACTGAGTAAGTGTGCCTCTGGCAGAAGCAGTGTGGAAACGGGACGCATCACCAGACAAGACAGTGATGCCACAAGGGTAGTTGCCCACAGAGAAAATTGGGTTGTTAAGATTGTTGTGATGATTAAGGCGCCAAACAAATCCAAAGTCTTGGGGATCTGTCTGTGTTGGGCAACCATTGTCCACCGCTGATGTAAGTGTGGAATGGAGTTGTATTTCTGACTCAGTGTTGTGTTTGGGGCTAGTTTCAGGGTTCATGTCACAGCTGGGTTTGAGATCGAGAGTGAAGTGATAGCTTGGATTAGATAGATCATCTGAAATATCTGGTTCAGTGCTATTAGGACTGCTGTTAAGGTTTTCAGGCATGGTATGGGTGCTTTCCTCGGGGGCTTTCGTTGAGGAAGTAGGGCAGTTTTGAGTAAATGTGAGAGCCAACTTGCACTGTTTCCCTGACTTACGGCCATGGCGCCTTCTTTCTTGATTCCCACTACTTGAAGGGCTACTTTCTACTCTGACACTGCCATTAGAGACAGGACTCTGACTGACCTCATCCAATAAACTGCCATTATCTTTCGTGCTGATCCCTGTGAAAGAGTAACATTCTCTCCAGTTATCATTGTCCTTATCACAATAACCAGTGTCAGCTTCTGTGCTGACATCACTTTCAATACTGTGACTTTCCTCTCTATAATGGCTAACATGTAACTCAGCAGGGTCTGAGATAAAGAGTGAATCAGCACTTTGAGAAGACATACAATCACTGAGGTTCTTAGACTTTAAACTCACACAGCCGGTTTCTTTATGACCTTCAAACAGGATATCGCCTCCCCCTCGACTACATGTTTCGTTATTTTTAATTTCTCCTTCTACAACTTGAAATGTTTTATGAGAGAGTTTGTTCTCTACCGAAGAATCAACTACTTTCCAGTCTAACACACAATCCGGTAATTCTGCTTTACCATTGTCATTGCCGCTTATATCCTTGTCCCTCCCTTCACCGTCTAATTCCTCACAATAAGATTGCTGAAACACACCCCTTGTCTCACTCTCTTGCTCAGATTCCTCTCCAGAGCTCAGGGATAGGGTTGAGTCAGGAGAGGAATCAATGTCAACAGACTCTACACCTGTCTGAATAAGATAAAGAAGCTTTTTGAATTCTGTTATATCGGGTCCTGGCTGTGCCTTATTTTTATTGCCATTCCCTGCTTCCTTGTCTTTACTTCTCGTTATACACCTATCTCTTCTCCTCACACATCGCTGTTCCAGTCCTGCATTAGAAGGCCAGTCCCCAATGAAATCCAATAGCTCTGGCCTTCGTCTCTCCCCATTGTCAAGCCCAACTGTTCCCTCAACCTCCAACCTCTCTGTCTTGTCTACATTCTCTACCCGTTTCTCTGACTGATTAGTATCTTTGACCAGATCAACAGGTTCTAGTCTATCAATATCAGATTTGTTTTTCCTCCCTCTCCTCACCCTTTGTCCAATCGACTCTGAAAAAGCCATGGGCAATTCTTCACGGTGGTCATCTTCACTCACCACAGACTCCATGACACAGTCAGGAATGCCTTGATCTCCGCTTTGAGAAGCCAATTCTAACTGGGTATGTAGTTCCCAATCCTGGTCATAATCTTCATCTGGGATTTGGGGTTTTTCAGTGGAACGGAGATCGACAGATTCAGATGAGTATTGGCTGCTGTATTCCGGGACTCTAACCTCGGCAGAACACCCGGTGGATGATACATCAGGAAGAGAGGAAAACAGTCGGGGACAGGACTTTTCAGATCTCTGTGTTGATTCTGGCTCTCCTACCAGATCGGGGTGAGCTGTGTCAGAAGACACTGATCTAGATGGAGAGAGATAATCAATATTTTACAGTTTTCAAATATGACTACATTTCAGTTAAGTCCTTTAAAATGAACACAATTTTATTTTCTAAATATACCATTGTCCTAAAGCAGATCAATGTTTTTGTTTGACAGTTATTATTAGGGTTGGGCAGTGGCTGGTACATCTCAATTTGATATTACAAGAGTGTTTATTAGCAATTTTATAAATATTCTCTCCATCCATCCATCCATTTTCAACTGTTTATCCTAAGTAGGATGGTCATGCTGGAGTCTATCCCAGGCTTCATTTAGACAAAAGGTGGGGAAATGCCCCAGACAGGTTCCCACTCTGTCTCAGGGCAGGTGTGAGGGTTTAAGGCCAGATGGCCTTCCTAATGCCCCGGGGTGGGTTCGAACCCACAGCCTCTGGCTCGTTAGTTCCCGAAGCACACGCTCCAGAACTAATGCACCAGAGGCTGTGGCATTGAATGGATGGATGTGTTGCAAAAGCACAAACATGAGTGTGTTTCCCAAAAACATTGAAACATTCAGAGATGTGGAAGTCATTACATTTAAACCTCGTACAGCATGTTACCTGGTCTAGCTTACTATCAAAATATTGCATTGAACTGATTTTTCCTCCATCTCTATTCAACACGGTCTCACAAAGTGTAAAAGAGAAGAGTCAAGATGGTCCCTTAATGAGGAGAGGAAAAAAACACTACCTAAGAGTTGGTATTTCTGTCATAACACGTAGCTACGTGTTATGACAGAAGGGTCTCATCATTTAGGTCAGAATCCACAAAGTATCTTACTGATTGTATAGAGTGCAGCTTCAGGCCATACATCAGCAAAACAACAAAGATATAACCCTATCTTTCTTCATTCTGCATCTGACAGAACTATTTTCAAGTTCAAACTAATTGCCTTCACAAGCTTTTTCTTTAAGAGTACCATTGGAGATTTCTTAAAGCCACTGCTATTCATGTAGAAAGGAAAACATTTGGTTTTTTTATCAAGACAATGTTGGATATGTCCTTTTAGAAAAACTGTTAGAATGCCAGCTGGTGAGACTCACTGTGAGGGTTTGCTCTCCTGGTAGTGGGTCTGTTTGTGGTCAGGGATCTGTGAACCCATGATGGACTGGACCGAGACAAAGCGCTCATATCTTTCTAGCATACGCCGGATCTTTTCTGTTGACACACCATGCTTGGTACGTCTGTATGTCCACCAACACACACACACACACACACACACACACACACACACACACACACACAAGTATTGAATTAAATTCCCTCTGATCATATTTTAGTTCAAGCCAAAGCGGAGAGTTTTCCTGCCTCTGTTTTTAAACATCTTGTTCAAATCTCCCTTTCTTTCTCACCTATGCAATTCTCTGGGCTTGTTCTTCCACCAAGTATCAGGCTCTCGGAAAAGCACCTTGTACTCGTGTTTCAGAGCCTAGAGAAGACAGAAGGATCAGCTTCTATATAACATAATTTTCAAGTGTCCACAAAGTAAAATTTAGAGTGAATACCAAACGTTCACAAAGTAAGATATACACCTTTTGTTTTCACTAACATTGTTACATCACATGCATCTATTTCTAAGGAAGATTTTTTTAAACCATAGATGTTTTAAACAAATCATTTATTTATCAAAGCTGTAAAAGCACAATGGCACTGTAATAGCTAACCACCATCACTGATTGATAATAATGCCACTCAGCTGTAATCTTCAACAAACTGACTTGACCATATCATGTGTTAACTGACCTGGGCCACATAGGGTCTCATCTCCCAGGTCTGCATGTGGGTATTGTCAATTATGATGGGGCTAGTACCACTCTCAAATGCTTCCTTTGCTAAAAGATAAGAAGGACAAAAGAGAGAAAACTTAGAGGAAAGACGACTATGTGTTAACTCATTGTAATGTTTGTTTCTCTTTATTGTTGCAGAGGAATCATTTGGTGTCCAAAACCCTAGAAAAATTAGCAGTACAATACACCGACAAATATAACAGCAATTGTATCTTGATTTTGCATTGCTGCTTATTTTGCTATTCAATCAATATTTGTTAAGATTGTGTCTATGTTTACCCCTCCTATGGTTCCACTCATGAGCCTCCCCCAGAGCAGAAGGATCATAGCGATATTCTCCATGGCAAATGAAATAGTCGTCAGTGCTCAGTGCCACGCCACCTGGGTTACACTCCAACATGGCCCTGCTCAGACACAATCAAATAACAAATTAGTTCTGCTTGTTTCTTGTATATTAACAACTACTTACAAGATACCAACATCTTTACCTGGCCAGGGTTGATTTGCCAGACCCTGGTGCACCTCGAAGAAGCACAAGGACTTTTCCTTCCAAACGAAGCTTTCTGTGGGGGGTAGGACCCCGGGAAGCAGCAGGAAGGGCCCAAGACTTAGGAACAGTGGCAGATGGCTTGATGGGTGCTTTACTGAGAATTCCCTGCCTCAACCAGTGAGAGGCAGCCTTACCTTGAGAGCTCCAGGGGGAAGGAGACAGAGCCACAGGGGTGATGAATGCTGGTCCCTGATTTCCATGAATACGGGGAGTAAATGTTGGTGCCTCAGGGTTCCAGGCTAGTGCCACATTGTTTAATGCACCTCCACTTACAGTATTTGGATTTGCTCCTGCACCTCTAACTGTCCCTCCTGATGATAAGACCGTATCATTCTCTGAAAACATGTGTGGCAACTCTTGTTTTTTATAAACCTGGAATGCTGAAGGACGCCCTGAGGTTCCAAGGTCCTGCAAAGGGTTGAATTTTCCAGTAGATGTTTCTGAGGTCAGATAGCTAAAATCCAGAACTGGTTGCTCCCTCTGGCTTTCTTCTATTCCCCATAAGCTGAAATGGTCAATTCGAGAGGTAGTGGCACATGCCTGCTCCACTATGACGGAATTTTCTGGGCTTGACCCTCTAGCGCTAGGCTCCAGGCTGGTCTGAAGCAGCTCTGGGAGGGCTGATTGTGGAATTGGGGGCAGAGGAAATGATGACAAGGGGCCAGTGGTTGAGAAACCCTGACAACTTGCGAGTTCCTCCTTAACTTCTGGTTGTTGGGTCAGGGTTTCCAGCTCTCGGTCAATCAGAAAGTCACACTCTTCTGCCAGATGTGGCGTAGAAGAGGATAGCTGTGATGGTTTAGACGAGCTCAGGTCTGTCCTTGGTTCAGCATGGTGGGGACTTAGGAGAGCTGCAGCAGTGACCTCAAAGCCAGACACTTGGGGAGGAAGCGGGGAAGTGACCTCGGCAGCCACCGAGAGCTCCAAAAGAGAATCCATGGCATTTTCAACTGAAACAGAAACAAGACAAATACAGCAAAATAATGAGTGAGTGGAAGAGACATTGTGTTAGTATTCCAAGTGTTTTACTATTTTTATATTTTCTAAATTTGTGGAATGGGAAGATGTGTGCCGATTTCAAGAGCCAACGGAGGCATATTCCTATCACTTGCACCTTGTGTAGTTACATAGCACCTGTGACGCGGAAACATTTCTGCCCGCTTGTCCCCAGCAGGCCACTAAATCCCTCATCATACATGCGTCACTATATATAGGGGTGGAGTGTGTGTGTGTGTGTGTGTGTAGGGGTTTGACGTTTTACTTGCCAGACCAAGAGATCCAGTACTAGGTTAACAGGTGTCTATAGCATAGGACAAGACTGACGCGTACATTGATGACAACTGATCTGTAAATTGTACTGTTTACTAACCTCTCAGAATTGGCTCATGACTGCCAAAAAGAACCGATTCCTACCATAGCTACGACTGGCTGCTGCACAAAACCCCTGATGTGTCAGTAGGTTAAATCCACCCTCAAAAAATACCAATAGCAAGCAAGACAACTAGCTGGCTAGTATCGTAGCCAGCTAGTTAGCTCACTTAGCATTTCCCCAGAAGCTGCAACCAGTTTGGCCTTGAAACGTTCACGTTTACTGCTACCTTTGAAGTCACACTCGGAGAGCACCATGCGAATGACTTCGGAGTCCAAGTGTAAGAACACCTCCCGCATGTTTTTCACCATGGTCTCCCTGTCCGAGCTTGGCACCGAGTTAGCAGGGGGAAAGTTACTCGCCATGGCACCGCCGTAACCCTGCGCCGGGACTCCCGTCTGATCACTTTTAGCCACGCCGCCCTCGATTGACAGCCCGGGTACTCTAGCGGGGCTCTGTCCGTTTTTCTTTTTCCGCGGCATTCCGCCAGTTTCGATGTGTGCCTGAAGTGAGGCTGCTAGTTATTCCCATCGGCAGCTAAACCGTCTCCACATAACACAGTAGCTCAATTTGGTTACTAGTATGAGGAAGAATATTGTACCTTAAAACTCGCATAATCTAGAGCTCCCCGAGTGGCAGGAGACGGTACTGCAACAACTGCTCAACGGAAAACGTCGTTCAATGTACTGCTGTGGGAAAAACTCAACCCGCGCCTTAGACATTATATCAATTTTATATTCACAAGTAGAATAATCTAAAATAGAAATAGAACTTTACCCAGATTCCAGATTAAATTCTGCTTTAACTGAATTTGAATATCTTCTTGAAGGTCGAAGGACAATTGATAGCCAAAAGAATGTAAAATCTCTTAAATGCTTTGGTGGTAAGTGGACTTGTTCTTATACAGTATAGCGCTTTTCTGGTCTAACGACCATTCAGTGTGATTAACAATATCCTCACATTTACCCATCATGGGGGATTTTAGCCGGATTGCCCTTTTCTAACGTCCGCGGTGGGATGGAACCCCTTGATGAAATCTTCCCTAAACCGGAGTAATTTCATCCAACCCCAGACGCACACACTTTCCTGCCGTATGATAGATTCACTATTACTATTTGTATTCTGGGAGCAGTTTGGTTTTGGTTAAATGAGTTGCCTTTGTATTGTTCCATGTTGTTGAATTAGGAAGAGAAATAAAACGTGCTGTACATTTCAAACTGATTTTTAACAACACTAACGTATCTCAAAGACTTTATACTGATTGATTTCGCTTTAGGTCACACAGATTTCCTCCCTGCTCCTTTAAATTAATTTCACAAAGGAAATAGTCGATGTGCAGCATTTCATTTACTCTATTTTATCTGAACTGTTATTACCACTTGTGGTTTTTCGTTTTTCTTTTGTTTTTCTCAGACACACAAAAGAATGTCTTTTAATGATAAAGCGCCTATGTTGTTTGTTTTTTAACTCCCGCCACCTTTTTGCGGATACGGTGCTCCTAGTAAACCGACGGGGGCGCTATAACATCAAATCTTTACACAGAGCTTTCCAACTGCACTGACTGAAGCCAAGGGGAGAGAGAGCTTTGTGCCGAAACTAGAAATCTAACCTGTGACAGACTAATGAATTAAAACGGCCCACTCGAGAGGTAATCGCTGAAAAGGAATACCCAGTAAATGTCTGCTGATCTTAGCGGTAGTTGTATGTGCGAAGGTAGGCTATTTTTGCATTCACATCGAGATGTTCAAAATCATTCGTGGGGGCAAGTTGGTTGTTGAGAGAGGATGGCTCAGGGCGACGATAGCAAGCCTCTGCCTGTAAACTAGCTGCTCTTTGGAAGCGAGTGGTAAAGTTGACAAAAGACAGAAACAAGTATAATAGCCTAATTTTTTGACTTCTCAAAGTTTCTTGTGGATCGAGAAGTACGGAAATAGACGCGGGAATTGCTGTTTGAGAGAAAGATTGTTGGAGACTTCTTCCCTGACTCTAGCTCGTCATGTCTTGATGTGATGGGTATCTGTGAATAGTTTGCGGCCTAGGCCAGTCATGTAAGCTAGCCAGCTAGCTAGCGTGATTAGCCATTAGCTAGCATCATCTACCACTCTCCTCCCGCAAAATTGGTAGCAATAATGGATGCAGTGCAGCTACCAAGCAAGCTAATGTGCTACCTAAATGACAGCAAGCACGCATTGGCCGTATTCTGGATCTATAAAGTGTATCCACAATAGTTGCTAAGTTAAAACGAATATTCCGAGAAGTATCGTGATGCTTGTTTCACAACATATGCGATCTTTTATTGGGAAATTTGCGTGACTATGGAGTTGGTATTTAGCTTGCCGTGTTAGCGTACAAGCTAACATGCACAAAGGTGGATTTATTTTGGCTTCTATGAACCTAGTTTCTTTGGTTATACTGTTACGTTTTTGGGCCGTGATTATTGCAATTTTACGGGAGGAAACTATTAGATAAAAGATGGATAATTTGCTTTAAAATAGTTTTTCTTACAAGTGCGGTGGAATGGTTGTGATGAACTTTTGTTTTCTGACCTATAGAGGCCAGTAGAAGACCGTGTGGATTATATATCAACAAGCATGGAGTTCCCGCAACAGCAGAAACCGGCGGGGGACGGAAAGATCGTATATCCTCCGGGAGTGAAAGAGATCACAGACAAGATCAGTAACGATGAGGTTGTCAAACGGCTGAAGGTAATATCCGTGGGTCTCTGTCTCAAAGTACAAATCCTGAGCATTGTCCAATCCCTAGCAACATATTTGCGTCCTTTCTTTAGATGTATGGACATGTTGACAAGTAGAGAAAGTCTGTTTCAGTGAGGTCTGCTTTTTAGTGTGACTGTTATTTTCCTCACTCTTCTATATAAGGCTGTTCTAAGCCTACAAAGGAAACTTGGTTATATATCAGTTCTTTTAAACTTATACTGAGAGCAGCTATTGAGCTGTCAATTAAATTATTTGGAATTTTTAAGGAGGGTGTTCTTTCCAAACCCTTATTTATACTGTACCTAACAATGTTGACTGGTCTGTTAGAGAGTGATGAATAAACAAGAGTTCACATCTTTGGACAAGGGACCAGCCATCTTGTCTCAGTGAAACATGTGACCAGGAGGTTGGTTGGCATAACAGTGTTTGCAGTATTTTCAGCTGTGATATCATAGATTATCAGGGGACCCCAATCAAAAAGGATGTGCAAAAAGGGGGGGGATTAGATGCATGGCCCCTTGATGCAATGATACATCTTATATAGTGAAGATTCAAAGGAAGATGGTCAGCTTGGCCACTATAGCAGCAAGAAGCTGCACTGATGTCTAGCTGCATTGAAAGGAGAAAGACCTCCTGATAGTTCTATAGCTAGTTTGTAGACAGCATATCTTACAAATATCTACAGAAAGGAGACGGTGTCTGAATCGAGGACAGTAATGGTACACATAATCAAGATGCTGAAACCAGAAACTGTTCTGTTTGCGTTAAGCTCTTCAGTTAAAGTGTATAGTCCCAAACTGTCTGATCCATTCTGGCAGCAGTGAGGCAGCAGTGCATTAGGGCACAATAGTGTATTTGAGGTGAAGTAGGTTAGACAATAATATCTTGGTCACCATGTTTTGGCAACATTTGAAATTATTCCAAATGTCTTTAAGTCAGGAACAAAGTAGACTACTGGATACTGATTATACACCTCAGTGGTAACAGCAACTTTTTGAAATAGTTGGTTAAATAAGCAATTGTCAAAGGGCAGTAAAGGTACTGACTAGGTGATGATTAGGTTTGGTAGAGAAGATCAAGGTGTTCTTATCAGCAACCTCAGAGGCAAAATCTTTTCATGTCAAAGCGAAAGCACAAATAAGACTTCCATTTAAAAGATCAAGAATTGGTCTTATACTGGCTAAAGGTCTGTGGCTAATAGTATTAAATCTATGCTGACCTGTGGTTTGCAAAAGTTCTGATCCACTGGGCCATTTCTTTCTTGCCTGTATTTTGATATTTGACTATGTGACTCTGACTCCAGCTTGCATCGATAAATCTATAATGCTGTGTAGAAAAATAGAAAATTCAAAAGCATGCATTGATATTTAGTGTAACGGGCTTTTATAGAGTTCAAAATAACATTCAAAATGACAGCTTTGTAAAATAAATCAAAGTTAAAAACTACCTGACACTACTCAATATAGTCCATAGAATTTATAGAGATGCACTGATGGCCATTTTTTAGCTGTTTATTATTCATTTTTTGATTTTAATTGACAGTATACACAAACATTTTGTACTTTTTCTTAAATGAAATTTTCAATTGTATTTGAATAATCAAACATTGAATATTGTATACCTTATATTTTCTCCAAAACTGCACCAGATTACAGGACCTTCACTCACTCATTCAAAACAAATCTCAAGATTAAAAAGTGCTCCAGGTTACTGGACGGAGCTTTTTTGTAAAAGTACTTCTAGGGCTCCATTTAGTTGTTGCTATGGTAATCAATGGCCAAAACAATATTTATTTATTTATCCATGAGACAATGCACAATATGGTACAGGAAAAACAGTGTCCATATGACTGCAACGTGCTAGATGTGTTCATAATCCTATTACTGTTCATAATCCTAAGGCAACAGAATGCCAATAATTATTTGAGACTTCTGCAAAGATCTGTAAGAAGAACAAGTCCAATTATCATTTACATCAACGAAAAGCTTTTTTTTCTTTTTATGCGCAACTGATTTCACTTAAAAGTGTATTCGGAGCCAGTCTATTTCAATAAAAAGAAAATACCTTGAAGACCTAGTTTACCTTTGTCTGTCATAATAGCATAATTATTACAATGACAGCCCAATGGTTGCATGTAATAAAGACAATCAATAATAAAAACAAACATATCAGTTTAGTTCTTTTAGTCTATGCCTGCAGTTGACTTGATTTGATTATTGCAGTCTGTCATCGCGATGCTTGGATACCTTCAAATACGTGCTACTGAGTATTTGCAGCCCAAAAAAGGTATTCAGGGCATATAGGATATTATCTAACTAAAAATGAATTCTAGTATATCCCACTTAATCGAACATGTTGTACTTTTCCAAAGTAAACAAAGCTTTTCAACAGCATGTTTTAACTTGCGTGTGTGCGCGCGCGCGTGTTTGTGTGTGTGTGTGTGTGTGTGTGTGTGTGTGTCTGTGTGTGTGTGTGTGTGTGTGTGTGTGTGTGTGTGTGTGTGTGTGTGTGTGTGTGTGTGTGTGTGTGTGTGTGTGTGTGTGTGTGTGTACGTGTGTGTGTGTGTGTGTGTACGTGTACGTGTGTGTGTGTACGTGTGTATGTACGTACACATGAATCATTGTCAACTG
>OMLC01088675.1:0-11249 GCA_900302585.1 Regalecus glesne
GAGAGAGAACACACAAGACACTAAAGTAAAATGTCACTTTTCGCAACAGCACCCAGGAATTGAGACAACAAGACCGTGTGGTTCTGCATGCTTATCTGGGTAAAAGCAGCCATTTTGCCTGCAGGGACTCAATGTTGGCTTCTACATCAGCCAGTGGATCCATAAAAAGCTGCATAAAAAGCCTGACATGAAAACACAAAACAAGCTGTGTGGTCCCTCCCTAGATGCTGGTTTCTTCTACCCGCCCTGACCAAGAAGAGCAAATCCAACAGGGTCTGTTCACCCAGAGGGCTGCATGCCACCTTGCTTCACCATTATAACAACGTCCCCCCAAGACGATGGGAGGTGATGACACAACTGTGGGAAGTCAAGATGAAAGAAGGAAGGATGTGGATATCTTCACATGAAGTATCGTTCAGGCTCCACTTAAACTGGCCACCTGAATATCATCCAGTGCACTTACATCAGTGTGCAGGAGTCAAAATTTTAATGTTGGGGCTAACAGTCCAGGTCTTGGTACAATTAGAGACACCACTGAATGTTAACACAAACTCATTGAGAGAGGTCCATTTTACATGTCACCATTAGTGCCATATTCTAAGGATGGGCACGAATTCCGATGGAGCTTGGAAGATTAAGGCCAGATACCCTTCCTGAAGTCCCGTGGTGGGTTTGAACCCGCAACATCAGGCTCATCAGTTCCAAAGGTGTGTGCTCTACCACCAAGTTATATTGCTCCATGTTAAACATCTGGCATGTAACTGGAAAAGAAAAGAATGCATGACCTGAGAAATAACAGCAGCTCTGTAATCATCCATAACCTAATAACACATATTACACCTTTGCTGATGACGTGTTGATGTCCATCTCACCTCGAGCGTAGCGCCCCGCAAGCCAGGAGCTTCCCCTTCTATCAGGTGTGATCAAATGAATGTGATATGCAGCCTATCATCTGATAATTAAAGCCACCTTTTCCGAGACGTAGGACATGCCGTGTCCCTTTCACCATAACAGTAAATAAAAGCCCTGCAAATTAGCCCTGCTTTCAACAGTACCGCTCCTGGCACAACCCTGCCATTGCTGACCCAAAACCTTCAATCACATTCATCCACTCCATGTGAGGAATATCAAACAGCTAATGTGTCATATGAGAATCACATGGATGACATTCAAACCTAGCGGCAGAAAATCTACACCAAACAGATGATATCAGGCTGACAGCCGGACCCCAAAGAACAGACTGATTGTCAACATCACAGTAGATTTCCATGCTTCGGTGTCCCTCCGTGATGCTAGCTCTGAGCAAAACCACTGTTTTCCTCAGAGTCTATGAAAATATGCAAATATGTTCTTTGCAACACGGCCTGGACCAGATGTGCAGCCAGAACCCACACTTTTGTGCAACACCAAACAAACTGCTCCTGCATCGAGTACACACAATCAATCCTGCTGAGGGATGTCCTTTTGACTCCTGTGCCAGGCCCAGTACCGGGGTTAAATGAGTATGGTCAACAGCCAAAATAAACACTCTCGAATCAGGCAGCCCCTTTGACTTGCCATTTGCATTTGAAAAGCTACTGCTCGTGTCCCCTGTGCATATGATGCACAGCCTTGTGTTATGACCTCAGACACAGGCGGAAACCAGACATTCAAGAATGCGCGCACACACACACACACTCCTGCAAAACCAGTCCAGGTAGAACATCTGCAGAGGGGTGACATCACTTGTATGTGGGACCGCTCTGAGGAGTGCAGAGTGTGGGAGACTCGGTTAACATCAGCGCCAGCAGCAGAGCCAGGGATTAAAAGCCTTGATGCCACCCCAAGGGAGCTAAAGCAGAGGGCGGTAGTGCATCCTCATTTGCATATAAGGATTTAATATCAGACAAAGACCAACAGTGTAAGTTAACTGTGCTCTGAGAGGTCTGCTTTTACACGTCTAAATTAGTCCCCACGTTGTACTGGTGGACATGGGTTTAGATGGAGCTTGCAGGATTAAGGCCAGATGCGCTTTCTGGTGTCCCATGGTGGGTTCGAACCCACAACATCTGACTTTGGGTTCCTGAAGTACACACTACCACTGAGCTACTGCAGCCCCCAAACTTTGTCACAATTAAGTATGGTGAGGAGGATTAAGGCCAGATGCTCTTCCTGAGACCCTGTGGAGGATTGAAACCAGCAATGCCTGGTTTATGGGCGTGAATTCTACTGCTGAACTACTGTAGCTACCGCTCAAGTGAGTTAACCACACTCTGACCCCATCAAAACGCAAGCCTGTTGTGCTTTACCCATTATTCAGAAAAAGAATTACAGACCCAGCCAATATTCCTCCAATTTAGCTGTTTGTTCCTTTGCACACCTTTGCAAGCCGTCTGCACCAGAAAACCCATACAGAGAGCAGGGGATCAGGTTCATGTCTGATAGAAATTGAATGCATAGTTAATTTCACAGTAGGAACATGTAGAGGTACAAAGAATAGCTTATGTCGGAGGTTGCCCGCTCAGCGGGTGGCCAGCACATCACCGTCATTTGGCTTTATTCATCTGCAAAAGGAGAAGAGAGCCTGCTGTGAGCTCCACCCACCCAAATAGCTATTTGGAGACCTTATAGTAGTATACGAAATAGCAGAAGTGCCAATCCCAGTATGCAAAGAAACACTCTTTGGAAGGGTAATGAAACCCACACAGTCATGAGAACTTTTTTGTGGATGGCTACCATAGTGGGGACTGCCTCAGTATAGTGGCAAAGTAAGAGGTAGCATACATCAGGAGGTAGGGTGGTCATCTAGTAATTGCAGGGTTAGTGATTCAATCCCACGCCCCAACAGAAAGCATGTTGAAGTGTCCTTGAGCAAGAGACTGAACCCCTAACTGCTCCCTCGGGACTGTGGCTGCTCTTACTATTCAATAGGATGAGTTGAATGCAGAGAACACATTTTGTCATATGCATGTACAATGACAAATAAATAGAGAATCGTCTTCTTCTACTACTATTAGTACCACAGCCCACTGTGAATCAGAAGCACTTGCGTTCAATGATTTCTTCTTGGTATTAGTGAAAGCTTACAGCAGTGGAGGAAACCATGGTGCCATGGAGTACCCCACGTATGTAGATTCCCCCTCCAACCAATGAGCAGACCAGTTGAGATTAGCCTGTCTTCTTTGGCTGATGGCATGCTAATCAGTGTATGTAATAATCTGGTGTAGCGACTGGATAGGTTGAAAACCTGCATAATCACAGCACTCCATAGCACATGGTTGCTATGCCTACCTTACAGCCTGTCTGACAACAATACACAATGCAGAACGGGTATGGAAAAGATGGCATCCAGGAAAATGGCTGTCATCGGGCCAGTTTATGTTTTGAACAGTACTTCAGAGAGACAAAGCAAGATTGGGCTAACTTTTGGGCTTAGTGTCACCACAATAATGAAGTCCACATTTGACTTGATGAAAAGTGCAAGTTCAACCAGTTTAGCATTGCCATTTTAACTTTCCTAGACTCATCTAGAGTGCTGCACTGCGCTGAGCCCCAATACCAAAAGGTGTTTATCATGTAATGGTATCCACAGCGGAGCCACTGCAGGGTGCAGATAGCGAGCTGCTGTTTTCAGATCAGTTCTGTTCCAGCAGTCATAATGGCTGTGGTTATGATTAAAGTGGAGGGAAGCAGTTCTTGGACCTTCATCCCATGCTCTCTGGGGCAAGTTAGAACCCAAGGGTTCAGCTGGATGACAATTCAACTTGCAGGGTCTGAGCCAAGCCCATGTCTGCACTGCTCATACATTTTCAAGACATACTGCTGAGCTGCCTTTATTCCCAACATATACCAGCTTTGCCAGGGGTTCTCCAGAAAAGGTCCACATGTGTGCACACATCCCTGTTATTTTGTATTTACTATAGTGTATAATGCAAAATATAGAGCAGCAGTAGAGCACATGGTTTAGAAACTGACAAGCCAGATGTTGTAGGTTCAACCCCGCTTGGTGCATCACGAAGGGCATCTGGCCTTAATTCTCCAAGCTCCATCCAAGTTCATGTCCACCCAGATCTTGTAGGGACTAATCATGATATGTAAAATGGACCTCTCATAGTACTAAAAAACATAGCTAGCATCCCCCCTCTCACAGAAACAAACTCATACACAAACAGTGTGTCAGCTAGACTATAAGCAGTTGCTGAGTCCATTGACTTGATGTAATGAAAGCTTGATGATCCACCACTACAGGACACGTTGTTCATCAGCCATGCTATATGACATCATCACGTTATGAGCATATACATTCTCCTCGAACATGCATACACTCTGAACCAGCTTCTTCTCTCAAACCCATGGTCATCTGTTCTAAGGTTGCTGTTTGACTTTATCCTCATGGGGTCGGACTGCCCCTCTACCCAGATGTCCTCTACAAGACTGGCACTTACTTGCCCTGCTTCGAGTGCATCCTTTCCCCTGTGCCTTAATATGGAGAAGCTATATCGCGACAATCTGAGGAGGGAAATGAAATGCAGCCACATCTTTGAATGCCACTGCAACCAGAGCAGAGGTGCCATACAATGAAGGACAACACTGCCCCCTAGCTGTACATGAATTAATCTCTCCAGAGCAGGGTTTGAGGGATGCGTGAGTGAGAGGGGGGCTAAAAGAGGAGGGGTTGCCCTTTTAGGAGACTAGTATGGTCTCAGCCCTCCAGAAGCCTTTAATAAGCTGCCTGGGCAAAGTGGGGTGTGCATCTGAAGAGGTCCTTAATCTGGGGGATGGGTATGGGAGGGGGCTTCTTTACCATACAGCTTTCAAGTGTGCAGTGATACTACCAAACAAATGAATAAGGCTCTCTGAACATGGGATAAGCCCTCTGGCATTGACAGAGAAATGCAACGGGTTTTAGCATGTGTTTGAATCAGACAGAAGGGTGGACGACAGAAAAAAGGGAGAAAACTGAGGTGATCCATTCGGCTAGCTGGCCCACCATCATTACAGCCACCATTGATCTCCTTTTTAAGGTAAAGCTCAAGAGAGTATCCTTGCTGATCTAAACTAGAGTTAGGACAACCATCTCCATCAGAAGCAACTAGTGAGACCTATTCAACTGCTCTTGACCCCCCCCTCCCCTTCCTCGCCCCTCTCCCTCATCTGCAGTACTCAATTGGTTGTGCCTGGCTGTAACTTATAAGGCTCTTTGAGGAGTGGGTGGCAGCGGACAAGGGCACAAGGGGGCTGCCGGATGAAAAACTGTGGGGACACAACGGTGATTGACGGCTATAATTAGCCTGCTGGAGTTGAGCTGATGGAACGAGGCCGAGGGGAGGAGCCGGGGTGTTCAGAGAGCACCCAGTGGCATGCTCAGAAACACACACCTCTCTCACACACCTCTCGCACACAGAGAGGCAAACTCAGAACTCAGGCTTTCTGCTGAAAGAAGTAGCACCTGTATCAGCATCTGTTTTATTCGTCAGGTGAATATACACATGTGAGAAACCTGACCCTGTGGGAAACTCACGGTTTGCTTTTAGGGCACAATGTGTATCTTCCATGGCAGAGAGTACAACTGGGATATGGGAAAAATAGGCCGAATCTCTCCACAGAATCACTCTCGAGAGAAATGGAAAACACCAACAACAGCATAGCATACTGAACTGGTTAGCTACAGATTAGTCACGAGCTACAGGTTAGTGGGTGGTAACAGGTCAGAGTTGGTTGGTTTTCGTTACAGGTTAGATTAACTCACCGGAAACTGAATGCCTGCAATATCAAGTGATCCAGAACAACTGGAACATTCATGTGGAAAGTATCGTAACATTTTCAATAGTTGTTTCTTAATACTTATAATAAGTGGCATCTTCTGCAGAGAGGGTAAACAATACATGTAGGAGATAAGAAAGTAAACTCTCTCCCCACTGGCTCTCTACAACACTGCATTAGTATACTGCGTAGATGGTTTGCAGCCCAGCATACCTTAAGTTGAACTGACTTGTACCTTAACCATACAGTCTATAGGAGTTGTGTGGGGACCGGATGAGTATCAAAGCCTATGCCAAGCACTGACAATAACATCTGATACTTGCTGCACAGACGGCCCTTTGGTTGCTGCAAGGAAGTTTCCCTCACAGTCTCTCCACATCCTGTTCCTGCAGGAGACGTGAGAGATCTGAGTATACATAAAGCCGCCCAAGAACAAGTGTCTACACGCTTCCCTCCTCAGGTGCCAGACATATCAGCTCAGTGGACATTTAAATCTAGACATCATGTCTGCAGCCCCCCCATCCACCCGCCCACCTACACACCCACTCTTCCCTGACAAACAAGCCTGTGCACACCTCAAAGCAGAGTATCCTGTGGATCTAAGCACAAACTCAAGAGTTGCACCACAAGTACCCTTTAAGCCTGGAAAAACAGAAAGGCTGATAATGGACGCCGGTGACAAGGCCTCAAAGCAGCATAACTTGTGATCGAGTTGAGGGGAGTTTTACACCCCCGTCCCTCTCCATTCATATGAGGCATTGTGTCACTGCCAGCATGTCTATTAATGCAGAATGGTGGGCAGAGGAGGGGGAGACACAAAGCCAAATGATCCGGAGAAATTTAGATTTTGTCAGGCTGACAGACCCCTCGCCGGCTTTCTGAAAAGGTGTCATTTGCTTTGATTTGATTGTTTTTTTTCCATCTCCCATTAATACGGCTTTCTTCTCCTCAAGCCCACCCGCAGTTCTCGCTCAATCTGCCCTTCAGCAAATAAGCTTAGCAATAGGCACATGCACACCCCCTTCCCAGGCCAATGATCAGGGACGTGAGTTTGTAAGGGCTTTGGAAGCTGAAATCATCATGATGTAGCTACAATTTCAGATGCAGGAGGACTCCCACGTGTACTCGGACCTAGATCACAGGAATTTCTTATCCAGTAGGTGTTTTTTATGGGGTTCTTTGTACATCATCAGGATGGCTCACAATAAAAAAAGGGGCTTTGATGCTTTTTGTAGTCAAATTCATATGCATCTTTAAATCTCCCCTACAGTCACAACTGCATGAGAGATTACAACTATCTTGTGTAGTAATGTCCTGGAGGCCACTTTAATAGATATGATTATGAATTAATGGCAGCAGCATGTTAAACATCCATCCGTCCATCGGCAAATGTTTATCAGAAGTCGGGTGACAGAGTCACGCTGTAGCCTAGCCCAGCACTCATTGGGCAAAAGGCAGGGAAAAACTCTGAACAGGTCAACACTATGTTGACGGCCTTCTAGTTAAATGACCCCCCCCTCTGCCTGCCCCAAAAAACCTCACACAACATTGTCTCTTATCCTTTATAGAGTAATAAGAGGAATGGATATGGATGACCTGGTACTGCGGGAGACATAATGACTGGTCGGATGCTGTACCTTGTTCATTTTACATCAGCTGTCCACAAGTTGACACCTGGGCTCCTCCGCACCTTTATTTCTGAATTGATTTTCCTTTCAGAGGTGTGTGAAAAACGTACCCTGCCCACTATTCTCATCCCTTCCTCTGCCCCTGCCGTACGGGTCCTGTGACTCCACCGTCTTAGTTCCTGTGAAAACCTTTGCATTACCAATCCATCCTCTCTTTGCATCAGTGGCCACCAAACCTTGCCGTGCAGGCTTGCAGAGCCAGCCAACTGTGCTGTGATTTAGGACAGCTTAACCATTACAACAGTCAGCAGCTCATTCCAACACACACGATTCATGGCTACTGCCTCTTATTTTAATAAGGTCCGACTCCTCCCGGCCCACGCTGTGTTTTTATTTTATTTTTTTGCCACGGGAGAGAGAGGCCTAAGGAATGCTGCCATAATTTAGCGCTGGCCAATTATCACTCCCTGATATGTCATAAGGCATGGGGCAGCAGGCTCAAACCACATTTTACTCGAGGAGATGTGTGTGAGGAGGGGTAGGAGAGCATCTTGTGAAGGAAGTTGGCTGACACCACCAATTTGGGAGACTCTCAGAGCACAATATGAACCCTTCACCCTGAATACATGAAATTAAACAAGATGATTCATTACCAAGCTGAGCCTCTTGTAAGTAGTAAAAAACTCTAATGGACGGCACAACGTGATCCCCCCTCCTCATTCATCATCCAGGTACTTTTCTCTCCATGGGGACTGTAGGGTAATGTTGAGCATGCTAAAGGGGTATTTCACTGATTTTCTACCTCATCTCTATCTACTTGCAGCATAGCTTAGGACGTAGGCCAGTCATGTAATAATTGCAGATTGGTGCTTCAATTCTCCGCCCCTGCAGAAAGTATGCCGGGGTGTCCTTGAGCAAGACAATGAATCCCTAACTCCTCCCCTGTGGTGTGGTTGTGCTCATTGCTCCTATACAATAAGATGGGCTGAATGCAGAAAAAAGTTCCACTGGCCTTGGTTGTGTGGGAATAAAACACGTTACCCTATTCGAAGTAAAGGTGTCTTTATGAGATGCACAATACTTGCCCAGTGTTGTCTATTACTATAGATAGCCTGCTGGAGCCAAACACTCACTTCTGTCACCCATTGACTTTGGTGGATGGTGGAGGGAGTCTCTAGCAGAGAATTTTGTCTTTTTCCATCTTTGCTGCTTGAGAAACTGGCATAATGCACCCTGATGCATGTCAGACATGTACAGCAGTACTCTTGGAAGGAGGATAGGCCTTTCTCCATCCATCCATCCATCAACCGCTTATCTGAAGCCAGGTCAAAAAAGTATCAGCTCCAGCAGGGGACCCCAATTTTCTCTTTCCCTGCCCACATCCACCAGCTCTGACTTGGAGATCCTGAGGTGTTCCCAGACCGGTGTGGAGATATAATCCCTCCACCTGTTCCCCAGTCTACTCTGTGGCCTCTTCCCAGCGGGACATGCCTGGAACACCTCACTAGGGGGATGACCAGGTCATTTCCCCATCAAAATGAATTACACTGAGGCAGTTAAAGCCTGAAAAGACCAAATAGACCACCAGCCCTGACCGGATATGTGCATCATTAAAGGAACAATTTCCCCTTCAAGCAAGCCCAAGCTTCAAGCGTATATAAACTCATCATGCATGAGAACCGGTCAAGATCTGCATTGCAACCATGCACAGCATCAGGTCAACATACAGTATGTACTGGGAGGAACATCAACCTGAGCTGGACACTGATAGGAAGGGGGATGAGAGTCCAGCCCATGACTACATAGTCACCCCCCCATGAATTGAATCCATGAATTGTGAGTAAAGGAAAAAAGAAAACCCCCATCTAATGGAATGAAAGGATATCAACCACCAGCGGCGTTTGGCAAAATGGAAAACAGAATGAAGAAAAAAGTGGGGGCAGGGGTCTCAGATATAAAACCCACCAAGGAAATACATATCGCCTCTATGCTGATCTAACAAGCAGGCACCACTCCCCGTCCATTGTGCATTGCGTCATAGTGCTGCTGAGGGACTGCAGTGGAGTGCACCACTTCCAGTCCTGATTGACAACTGCTCACTCTCCAGGGACCTTGTTGGTAGGAAATTAGAAAATGAAAACATGATTTAAAGATTAGAAAAAAAAGACGTGACTGCCTCTATCCGGGGCAGATGGAATGGCCTGCAGTGCACCACTGGAGTCGCATGTCGACAGGATTGACGCTGCACACCTCTCAAAGGCAGCGTTGCAATCTCACGAAACACAAACTTTGCTGTGCCACTACATTCAAGCTGTGATGGTTTTCCACGGACGGTCTCACCCGCAGCTTGACTCGGTTTGTTATTTGTCTTTCTTTTTCCATGAACACTCACATGCAATTTATTCACTGTCAGAAAAGTGAGAGGCCAAATCACATGCCGGCGTGCTGTGGAGCACCTTGCAATGTTGCAGTGTTGGATGTGTTTCACTCAACTGAAAGTGAGCTCCACCTCGCAACATGCCTGCACGCTTACTCCGTGTTCGCCTGGCTGGAATGAAAACATTGCCCATGGGCAAAAACATTCCCTACATTAGTTTTACACTGGAAAAAAACATTGTTCCTCAGTGGTCAGGTCCATGTGTGTGACAGAGTCAATTATGCTGTTAAAGTCTTGTATCATAATTACACAAAATATAAGTTAATTGTTGTTACCCGACGAGCTATACCTCCAGATTAAATGGGCAGAATGGTTGAGACTCCAGTGTTGGTCCCTATTAATATATTAATGCTTTCTTCGCCCACACCTCCGCCATTTATCAATTTGACCATTTATTGCCACATTACACATAGCAGTGGAATTTGTTCTTTGCATTTAACCCAACCAATTTTATAGGAGCAGTGAGCAGCTGCCACGTGGTGCTCAGGGAGCAGTTTGGGGCTCAGCGTCTTGCTCAAGGACACTTCAACATGCTTCTCTGTAGGTGCCAGAATCGTACATCAAGTGAGCAGTTAGGGGTTCAGTGTCTTGCTCAATGACATCTCGACATGCTTTGTGCAGATCCGGGAATCTATCCTATAGCCTTGATTGCCAGCCCGACCGCTCTACCCACTGAGCTATGCCATACATACCCATTACCCATACATGTAACTTTATGCATTGCATTTGCCTATTGGATCAAAGATAAATAAACAGAGACGGCCTCCGAAAGACATCCTGTCCCTTCTTTCAGCGCAACACAGCTCAACACACCAGCAGCCATGGGTCACACATGCATGCATCAAACTTCACCAAACGGGTCAATGCATTTGGAAAATGGTTTCCCTTTTCTGTCCAAAAAAAACCTCTCCTCCCTCATGGATTGGCTCTCCTATCTCTCCTTTTCTGCCCTAAAAACACACGGCAAGTCCAATATTGTACGGCACTAAGCCTCCTGTTTACCGACAGGTTTAATGCAGTGAGCCCTTAATTGCATTCATTATCTGAAGCTGCAGGTCCAGGCCCAGGTTGAGGCAAGAGATGGGGGATTTCACTTTATCTCTTGTTTATTCAAAAAAATACAATAATAATAATAATAACTGCTAGGAGATAATGAGTAATGAGGATGTATTGTGGAAATAAATAATGAAAATGAGGGGCCTGGATTTCCATGGCACTTTTATCATCTCTACTTTCCACATGGGGAGGGAATGAGGGTGAGCAGGCCGACGGGGCTTAAGAAGTATTTAAAGTCTGCAGATGGAACTTTCTTTGTGGGTGTATGTGTGTGAGGGTGGGGGGCACAAACAATGGAGCTGCATCCCTAGAGGTAAAGAGGCAAATAGGGCTATAATCGAAAAGTGTCACATGGATACAGAAGATGAAAAATGACCCTATCAGTG
>OMLC01088678.1:0-17503 GCA_900302585.1 Regalecus glesne
TCAATAATAATAATAAAAACTAACATGCTAGATGACCAGGAGCCCTGGTGATCAAACCCTAGGAGGAACTTCAAAAAGGCTAGCTCTATATTTGCAGTATTTCCCTGTAACAAATGGCCTGTAAGACACGTGACACACGAGCCTGGCATTAACCTGGCATTGAGTGTCTGCATTATGCCCTGATGTGACGAGCAGATATACATATCCAACTTTATTTTTCCATTACTTGACAAAACAGCAACTGACCCATGGATGATATGGTCTCAACATATCCCCATCCTTCAGAAAGGACAATAGAAAGTTCATCTCATCTATTTCACCTTTACATGCACCCTAGAAACAATAGTGGTTGAAAACTTTTCTCTGAGTCTGATGTAGATTTGGTGGTCAGATCTCTATTTGCTTAAGCTGTGCAAAATCATATACCAGCTTGTGTGCCTTAACTATGGCTTAGCCAAGCTGCTTGCATGTTATCTTTATACATGTTGCCAGAATGGGAGCAGAAATATTCATCTGAATCTTAAAATAATTCTATGACCCGTATATACATGACACTGGAAGTTCATCTCTTGATTCCCGATAGCTCAGATATCAAACACGCTTTGGTTTAATCTAGGCCCAGTTGTGCAGACAGACAGCCATGTGTCTCACTGGCAGGGCAAAGAACTGGGAAAGTGTGTGTTGCAGTAGGGTTCATTCTAAGCAGTAGCTTGGGAACCTTGCCACAGAAAATACATTATCTCCCAGACTTTTGATATCAGTAAAAAAAAAATCAAGTTTAAATAATAATAATAATGATAATAATAATAATAATAATAATAACAACAGGCCAGATTCAATTTCAGCACAAGCATCACAATTGTTCTTCCAATTGGCAATATTAATGCCAATGGGAATTCTAGCCATTGATTTTAGCTAATATTTAAAGTATTATTTCACTGAACTGCTTATGGTAAATGGTAAATTGCCTCGTTCTTATTTAACACTTTTCTAGTCTAGCAACTACTCAAGCTGCTTTACAATGACTGCATTGAATGAACCAAGTCCCACAGCAGGATATGAACCCAGTACGCTTACAGGCAGAAAATGTCACCTTTATATAAATCAATAAAAAAATGCCATTTTCTCTCCGTCTATATTTTGTCCTGTAAAGTGAGTCACTGCTGTTAGAGGAGATTTGGCAGCAGCTGTTAAACCCAACCAGAGTGGTTGTTCTCCTCCACCAGATGTAAGAATGTATTTACATAAAGATCCTGCAGAACACGGATTTACAATATGAACATTTCAGATGCCATCTGTTTTCATTACCATTTCTCTCACGTCAATGTCAAGCTTTGAAGTGCCAATTGACCTCGTAGCTCTTTGATTTTCTTCTCTACCTTGACTGACAGTGGGGACAGTCTAAATTATTTAAGACGGGGCAAAGTGTACTGTCAAGACAATTCAAATCAGCGTCACAGATCACAGATCAGCTTAAATCACTCATAGGCTGGCCACCATGAGTCATTAAGCTATTTTTGAAAGGCATATAGCTGAAATGCATTTACAAGTGAGAGAACTTCGGCTTTTTGAGAAGTAGCCAACTCCCCCCTGGATGCCAGACAGAGGTTTGTAGGGACGTGTAAGGAAACTAGCTAGTCTTCAGTGTGGCAGGCAGAGGCTACACACTAACAAGGCTAGGTTCAGTTATTAGTAGGATGGAAGCTCCCTTCTTTCTTTCTGACTTTCACACAGCGTGCATCAAAGATAAATATCAGACTGGCTTTACATGCAGGACTAGAGAGCAGGATTCAAATTCATTCCAAATTAAGCACACCATAATCAGGGAAGCCTTGAAGGGAAATTCACCGATTTTCCACTTTATCTCTGTTTATCTGCAACACGGATGGCACATTTATGAACACTCGCAGTTGTTTCTCCATCTCTGGAGGAGCAGTGAAGGTGAGTTTATCTGGCTGCGGACTGACGTCATGATATGTCACTTGACGGCCAGAAAAGCTACAGCTTAGCAGGGTATTCTAGTACTCTAATCTACTCTAAACACGCTGGTCGAAATACACATCCTCCCTCTCTCGGCTGTGTTATGCTTTTGTCTATTTATTCATTTTTTAAATCGGTTGGCATTTTCAACCTTTATCTGTGGGATAGTCGAGAGAGAGAGAGAGAGAGAGAGAGGAAAGAGAGAGAGGGGAGGACATGCTGCAAAGGCCCTGGCTTGGATTCAAACCTGGACTGCTGCAGTAAGGACTCAGATCTATCTCCCAGGTGAGCCACCAGGGTGCCCCATGAGCTATGTTTTGGATAGGGGGGAAATAATGTCCTACAACACTCGCATAGAGGATTTAATGGACGACCACACAGAAGCTAGCGTGCAGCAATAGATTCTAGTGCATGTGTAGGCATTGATGGAAAGACTGTGAACCAGACAACAATAATCTCTCCTTAGCATGCAGTGAGAAGTCTACTGCTTCGGTCAACTACATTACTCATCGGTACTGGTTGCACATGCACAAAAACCATCTGTGAAATTTCCCTTTAATGGCAGCATTTTAATTTGGACATTTATATTTCTGAGTATGCACACTGCATCATCAACATCATTCCCACTTTAGTCCCTCTGTGAGAGGAGCAATCTTATCATCCTTGGCTAGGGTTAGTGCAATGACCTTCTGTAAAGGCTCGAGCCGGTCAGCAAAGCCAGCAACTTACAAGCTCGTGTCGTCGTTTATCCCTTCACCCACAGAAACTCAGTCGCAAAGAAAATCAGTAAATCTCTTCTGCACTACATCAGATTTCTATGAGCAATGCCATTGATTGTGTAGAGATTGATCGGTGAGAGGCCAAGCAGGTAAGGCGGGTAGTTGTTTGGGGTAAGGGGTGGGGGCACTGCACACTACTGAACTGGCATACTCACTAAGGGCCATACTGGTTGGAGGGATGGGGGTTGGTGTCTCTGATGAAACTGAAAGATGGCAAAAACATGGTGAGAATTGAGTTTACCCAGAAAGAGATCCACTAACTGGTGGTCCAGCTGAGACCACCTTTTCCCTCAAGTCTATCCAAATGTCAAGGTCCACCCTTGCAGCAACACCATAGTGTGCAAGGTAAACATTGCACAACAGTCCAAAAATAACTCCTCTTTAAAAATAATAAATAACAGAGATCATATTGATCGAATGAATAATATCTATATTTTTATGTGGGGGGGAAAAAGCTTCAGGGCATATGTAGGAACATGAGGTTTCATGAGTCTGTGTTAACTCAGAGAGTGGATTCCAAATCTATTTTAAAGAAAAAATGTTGAAATACATTTTTTAGAAATAATGATTACATAAGAGCATGTTTCATTTTATAATAAGCCACACAAATCTTAAGGATAAAGCATACATCTATGCACTGTAGATAAATGTTATGACAGGCATATTTAAACCCCAACCATATCAGAATCACTCCTTTAAAACATGAACATTAGCACCTATGCATATGACCCAATGTCTGCACTAAGCTAAAGAAAGAGATTCTATTTATTTGTTTGTCACTGTGCCTATATACAACAAAATGTGTTATCGGCATTGAACTAGCAAATAGAGCTGATACTGCTATTTAGCAAACCTCTACAACTCCAAACTAGAATTGGTATCTAAGGGCCTTGGCATGGAGTTGTACTATAGATATTCACGACCACATCAACTCAAAGTCTAGTTGACTCAGTATCTAGAAGTTCAATTTAAAGGTACATTTAGTAATGCATCAAAATTAAAACAATGAATTATCTATAAGAAATGGGTATTAACCAGCAGGCCCAGGATTAGAGGCCCCACAGAAGCCAGGGAAATACAATTTGGAGTGTTATAAATGACCAGGTATATGACTGGTGTGTACACTGAACCAGCTGACAGAGCTAAAGTACTAACGCTCAATAGTGCCCTTTCTAGGGCCTTTTTAGCAGCATAGGCTTCATAGGCTGCAGCCTCCGGCTTCTCCACCAGGAGACCTCAGTGTGTTTTTTAAAAAGATTTAGGTATTTATTTAGATTTACATTTACATTAAAGGAAACAGTTACCCTTTCTACACAATTGATAAAACATCTCTGATATCATGTCATGTACCGTCAGTGTATCTGCCAGCTGGCTGCAGCATATTAACCTTTCAGCGTAGCATCAGTGTTCACCTATCCTCCATGCTTGTGTTTCCCCCCCATTTATTTTACACTGACGAAATTGAGGTCACGAATGTCTGTAGCCTAGGGCTACTGGTGCTTTTAACCCGCTCCTGACCCCTTTCGTGAATGTGAAAAGAAAAAGAAAAAGAACAAACCTCTCGACATGCGGACTGATTTAAGATACATGCAAATGACTCGAGTCTAACAAGTGGTGAGGCTTTGAGAGACTGTGTGTGTGTATCACACCAGCAGTTAGGAAGCCACTGGGCTGTTGTGAGACATCTCAAAATGCAGAACTACTGCTGCAGCTGTGATGTGGGCTCTCTTTGTCCTCTGCTTGTTGTTGCAGGCACCCAGGGTTAGCAAAGGCAGCACCATTTACATCACCATCACCATCTTTTATCGACATTGCGTGTAGTCTGGTATCTGGGTGATGTACACTGAGATGTAAATATAACATTTGTAACAAATCTCACTGTAATAACTTAGTTGATATTGATTCAGTTGTATAAATGACTCGAAATGAGATTTTGCAGGGAATGTCTCCCAGTAAATATGTTGTTAGATGCACATCTTCACTTTGTCTGTTAGGGTCATACATTAGAAAGTGGGCTTGTCATCCAAAATCCGAAAGTATAATAAAATAAAAAGTACTACTGCACATATTCAGACTTGGATGATAATAATGCTCTATTCCTGTTTTATGACTTATGAATAAAGAATAGCTGTCCTGAATTCATATTGACTAATAACCCATACAATAACGGAATGATTCGGTCCATTGGTTTAAAGGGCCATACATAGCAAGAACAGTAACTACGATAACTATGACAATAACAATGTGAACATCCACACTGATGAATGGTATTTTGTAAACGGTGGCACCTAGCATGGACTGCACGCGCCTGCTTTGTCAGGATAAAAATGATATTTATGGGCATTGAGGACCTGTTAGAATATAGAATAGTATAGAATTTGCCACACGGCCAAGACTGGTGGAATTTGATTTCTTCATTTAACCCATCCTATTATATAAGAGCAGTAAGCATTGTCGCCACGCAGCACTCGGGGAGCAGTTGGAGGTTCAGTGTCTTGCTCAAGGACACCTCAACATGCTTTCTGCAGGGGCCGGGGATCAAAGTATCTACCTTTGATTACAAGACAGCTGTCTCACCTCCTGAGCTATACTGCCCATGCTACTGTTACCCTCCACCTGCTACTGTTGCATGTTGTACAGAGAATGAAAAGGAGAACCAGAGGGGTGTGGGTTCATGAAATTCTTCAAAGACAAGAGGAGTTGAACGAATCCAACATTCTGCTAGGGGAGTTGTCATCTTTTGGAGACAAATTAGATTGATGCTTTTATATGGGTCAACGTTGATTGGATGGTATCCTAACAATCATCAAAGATGGCATTAGGGCTAAAGACTGTTTGGCAGTATATCTTGGGTAAAATGACCTTTTTTAATGTATGTGTGATTCACAGCCTAATATTACGTAAGATACATGCTTAATAAATTGAATGCCATTATAGCCAAAATGGATTTTAAATGGCTGTCAGAGTTTCTATTATTCACCAATTCTCTCTGTTGACGAAACCGATCCCCACTGTGATTGTCTTTATAGTTGTGGTGTGAACTCCGCCATCTGCTTGGATTAGAGTGATGTTTAAAAAGCGACATCTCTCCCCATCATCGCTACATCTATAGCTATCAATATGATTATCATTCCTGGTCTGGACGGCCCTTAACGGTTTGGAAGGATAATAGTGAGCTTTGCTTCGATGAAGACACTACTGAAAAAGTAAAGGTTATATTGAGGAATATTAGAGCTAGTCACCATCAGCCTGCTTTTATAATCTACCACATAAGTAAACAAACCTGAATCCGAATCAGAGTAATGAAAAGGAAAGCCTTTTGGAAAAGTTTGCGAGGAAAAAAAAATGCTATTGAATGAGACGTCCCATTTTTCTAAGTGCTGTGAGAGTTTTGCATTCGGATGAAAAATACACACTCATAAGGAACTTGCTCGGAGACACCACTAGAAACATTGTTAAAAACATTTATAATCTCTCTTTGTGAAAAATCACTGTGAAAAGCATATTAATGGAAAAGTGAAGTGCAGGAAGCATGGAAAAAATGTAATAACATGGAAAAGAAACTTACTTGTGAAAGTAAACCCTGAGAGGTCCAATGGAATAAAAAATGAGATGGAAATTCATGGTGCAGAAAAACAAACAGAAGGGAAACAAACAAATGAGATGAGAAATATATACAATGAGAGAAGGAGGCTCTGTCCGGTCATGTCACTGTGACAAAACTACTGGGGATTAGAGGAGATCATCTTTATAAAGTTATCTAATGTCTATATGTGGTTTGCTTTGACTTGGCCATTTTTGAAACACTCCGCCGATATCTGCAGAAAATAATTGCCTTCCTGCTTACTGGCTCCCATAGGAAAGTCAGAGTGCAAGAAAAAAGCATCTTCCTCTAAGACACTCATGCAGAGGGATGCTGGGTATGAGCATGGAAAAATGATGTATCATCTGTATGAACTGTGACCTCTTGACCCCTCGGCACATTACTGTAAAGGTGCAATGTAAACAAACATGTCTGTATAGAACTAATAGAGTCCTAATCTGTCATTTGTGTATGATACAAGTTACTGCATCCTAATACATTTAAATAGAAGTTAAAATGAGTCTGGGGTATGGTAAAAATGAGGTTTGAAGTGGTTTCGCATGATTTTGTTTTTGTGAAATCCTTAAATGGGACAAAGCCTCCCTTCTTTTCTCTGGAAACAAGGTGAACAATGAAGAATGCAGGGGAGCGTTAGCTATGGCAGAGGTGATAGAGGACAGCTGGGAACGTGACACAGATGCTGGAATAAATCAAAGCAAAGACATATTTACATTGCAGAGATGAAACAGCGGTTGGGCACTAACAGAAACACAGGCTTATACATTCTGACCCAGAAGTAAGAAGATCTGGTCTGGGTAAGAAGAGATGGACCTATATTGTTATTTTATTCCCAGGTTTATAATTTCTTCAGCACTGCTATTTAAGATGACTGTTGTTATGGTGCACAAATCTGCTGTGGTGTTTTATCAAAGAGCCATGTGACCCCACACCCACAACATACAGTAGGAACTGTGCTATTATATAGTCTTTAAAACCAGAAGAGGCTTGATCAGTTTCTCAAGATGCAAGTTGACGCCATGCCAGTAGAGTATATTGACTGATAAAATGTAATCACCAAAATAAAGAATGATCACAAAAAACTCAACCAGAGGTAACATCTCTGTTTATGTACATCTATGCTAGATTTACGGTGTTGTGTTGTGAATGAACAGTGCAGAAGTAATTATATTTGCAATGAGATATGTTTTTCATAACTTATTTTGCCATTACACAGTTCCCTGGCAGAGGGATATCTTCCGTCTCTGCCCAACTAGAGCGGGTCTGTAGCGCCTGAGGCAACCTGTACAAGCTTTTTAACAATATGATGTCTAGGATATCAATCTGTCTGCATTTATATTCAAGGACACAATTTTGTCTGGTACATTGGACCACAGGATGGACTGAGTTAGGGGTATATTTGAGGGCATATTATGGTTGGTAAAAAAATCCCTGTTGGTTGCGTATAGTTGGAATTGATATTACATAAAAATACATAAATCACAGCTTTTAGAGCTGTTTTAGAACAGCCATGCACAAGACTACCTTCACTTCCATGTTGTCTGGGAGTATAAGAGTATTTAACTGCTCAGAGAAGACTTTCATTGGATAACTTTTGTTGTGGGTGGGTTAGAGGGCTAGGAGAAAGGGAGAAGGAGAGGTCTGCATGGCACACTGCAATCTACCGTATCTCACCTACCATATGCAGACCTGCCAACCTTGGGAAAATATTTTGAGTACCACAGTAGTGCAACCCTTACGCACTTTCGCACCACTTCGCTTTCCCCACTCACCGCCATATCACCAAGTTATTTAACTTGTAAATTGGCTATGAAGAAAACAATACAATCATATATTGAGGAGAATTACTTTAATGAAAAGACTGAGAGATGATTTTTCTTATATACATTGTGGGGGTTATCTGGATGTTTTCATGTAAAAAGCATACAACTAAGTAACTGAACATGTTCAGCAATGTTTCATAAGATGTTAATATTACGGTGACATTTTAAATAATTTTGTGCTTAGTTATTACTCCCCCACTTCCCATTTTACATCAGAAATGCGATGCAGGCCTCTGTTGATGAGAAAGTAATATTGCCGCATCAGTGGATGTTTGTGAGTGAAGAATTTGGGGTCAGGGAGGGGCTAGCTAGTTCATCCCCAGCCTGTATGCGAGATCTCAGCCCAACTCACTCGAGTCTACTAGGGAGGGGCTGACGTTACAGAAGCACAAGAGGGATGTCATTTAAATACAGTACCGAATACAATACACGTACGATATCGTTTTGTATTAATCGACTGTTTCTGTAATTAAATTATTGTTTTGTTTTTTTATCCACATAGTTTCCGCTGCCATTTTGTACCTGCATATTTTGACCAAGATATGCATGGTTGGTACACAAAATGCATGTAGGTTGGCAGGTCTGCAATATGTCAACATCCATGAGGGGTCAAACACAAAATACTATTGGCTGGACCAAGTGACAGAGGATGTAAACGGTTATTACTTTGCAAATGTAAATATTGGCCAGATTGGGTTGCGAACTGAAACTGCACAATACGAGATTGTTTCTTCTAGTGGGGCTGAAGGGTTTGGGGTTTTTATACAGGGAGAAAGGAGAGGAGGGGCTTGACACTGTGTGGGCTCGGCTAGACAGAGCAGGTAGGGAGTGAGGAAAAGCATTAGTCATAAAGCATTGGAGTTAGGTGAATGTGAACCCACCGCAGGTAGGTGAGCGGAGCTGGGAGTACTTACGGACTGGCTCAGTCTTGAAAGTTCTTGGTAGACTACTCTCTCCTCCTCCTTTGCCATTGACGGCGGACATTTTTATCTCGTAAATGGTCTCAGGTTTCAGGCCAACGATGGTGATCGTATTCTTGCCTGTTGGAGGCAAGGGGGTGAAGTGTTATGAAAGCCAGTTAAACAGACTCATGGAATGATGAAGTAGAATTTGGGGAAGAGGATGAAATAGAATAAGATATTCATCCAAATCTGGCTGAAGAATTGCAAATTGGAGGTTGGATTGTCACAAGAACTACCACAGATAGTGTCCAAAAGAAGTTATTCATACTTCTTGGCTGCATGTTTAGGACAGCTATAGCTGCCAGGCGGTAGCCTGGAGGGAATATGGTGTTTGGTTGTGTGTAAGTGCTCTGTGTGTGTGTGCGCGTGTGTGTGTGTGTGTGTGTGTTTGCAGTTTATCTCATGAACTACTGGACCCATAAGCCTAAACGTTTTTGTGTGCAGTTATGACTATATGACCATGAACCTCTCCTGGGTGTGATGATTCAGAACCTCTGAAAAGCATTTGTTCTAGCTACCGCTTCTCCTTTCTCTTCACTCACTCTCTAGCTCACTCAAGCGACACTGCTCTGGGTTGCTGCCTAATCGGATCTAAGTCAGCCATAGATGTGAGGTGCAAATGCTCACACATGTGCATAGTTGACTTAGATCGGGCAACCACAGAGTCCAAACATCATGCATTCGGGTATGAGTCTTGAGAGTAAATGAGAAGTTGCAGATCTCAGTAAGGAGAACTGGAGCGACACTGGATGAACCAAAGCCAATAACATCTGTTTTTATTTTCCACAATAAAATAGAGCTTGGCAAACCATTTTCACTTGCGCGTGCTTGACTCGCATCTACGGTTGACTTGGGTCAGGCAGCAAAATGTTCAAAAGTCATAAAAAATAATTTTGATTATAACTTCCTGTAGGATGCAGTCAAAACAGGAAGTGTTGCGTCTTCTTGACACTACTTAATCTGTGTAAGTCGTAGATGTGAGACGCAAATGTGTGAGCATTAACGGTTTACCCATCTTTATTATACTGTAAAGATAAAGACAGGGATAGTTTTAGATCAAAATGGTCACATAGCAAGCCTTTTCCTTTAGGAAAGTTCAAGGTCATATTAGACTTAGTCACATGCGTACGAGGGTCTCGGAGGTTGCAAATCCTCAGATTGACAGACAAAACATTTTTAATCAGTAGATTTTCTTAATTGGTCATGTATCGGTCTGCTGCTAAATTGGAATACCACTGTGTCTATCAGTCAGATTGTTTTTATGTAGTTATATGATAGTATGATGAAGGACCTCTCGCAGTTGCGGTGATTCAAAACCTTTGAAAAACCTGTTTTATACCACAATTGAGTATTAAATCCTAAGCAGGGTTTTTCATGTAAAGGAGGGAAAGGTGAGACATGCCTGGTGGGGAATACAACTCTACAGAGTGCACTCCTCTAGTTTGAGTCTGTGTTGGTTATTCACAGATTCAAACACTGAGGCTTTTACAATGCATGGACATCTTAATGAGCACGTTACAGCACACAGGGGCAGCATAGCCCAGGTAGGGCGGTTGTCTAGATTGGTGATTTGATCCCTAGTTCCTTTAAAAAGTATCCTTGAGCTCGAAGTGCCCGTGAACAAGAGACTGAACCTTTAATTGCTTTGGACGATTAGGAAAATTGGCCTAGTGGCTGAATCTGATGTATTTACATTCTAAATATGCATTATGTGAACAGTCCTGATAAAGGAGACTGTTATTATTGTTATTATTATCCTTATCCATCTATCAATCATCAACTGCTTTTCCGAAACCGGGTCACGGGGGAACTAGAGCCTATCTCTGTTCTCATTGGGTGAAAGGCGGGGTTGCCCCCTTAATAGGTCGCCAGTCTATCACATGGCAGAGCAGTTAGGGGAACAGTGTCTCGCTCAAGGACACTATGACATGCTTCTCTGCAGGACCGGGGATCGAAACCTGCAACCTTCTGATCCCCAGGTGACCGCTCTACCCACTGAGCCATGCCGCCCCTTTATCGTCATTATCATTAATATTATTACTAATGATGATAACAATAATAACAACAATAATAATAATAAAGGTATGTTCAAACCAACTAAACTATGGAGGAAATGATATCTGCACACAACTCAGTGGTTATGATTCTATCTGTGTCTTGGTTTTGTAAGGGTTGAATGTGGTGCAGAATATGCTACAAGCTAGCACATGGGATCAATTTTAATTTAGGTCTGGTAACATTTATCTTGTGTGTGTGTGTGTGTGAGAGAGTGTGTATGCCGGCATATGTTTTGTTGCATTTGTATGCTTGCTTGACTGGCGGCTCCTGGGCCTTGAGTTGACAGAGGAGCATGTCAACAGCCGGCTGATATGTCCCATATGAGAGACACACTGACAATCATGCTGACAAAGAAATGCTCACAAACCATTTTGTGGAATATTATCTAAAGGGCCTGTCAATCCCTGAAACGTCTGTCCTTCAGCCTATAATGTTTACCACCTTTCCCTCTGAAATCGGATAATTAAGGTTTTGTTTAATGAATTCAGTTGGATGGACTACTTTGTCCAAATGACTTGAATACTTATAAGCTGCTGCAGAGCCATCTGTAAGGCAGAGTAAATATGTGGCGTTAAATCTGAACATTATCCAGATGGGATTAGATTTGTTAGGCCTATTTGATATGATTAAGGGAAATGCGTTTAAATTAAATCTTTAATTGAACAATTCAGCATATTGCAATCCACACATGCTATGATGCCGGTTGCTGTGACAACCAGGAATTAACATGGAAGCATTTGAACTCCTTAATCTACAGATCCGGTCTCATAAAACCTCTAATTATAATGATATGAAACATCTAATAATGCAGCTACATTAAATGATACAGATTAAAAATAGCTTTTCGGGGTGTTTTACATGATACTGTGTTCCCCATTCTTTCCTTTTGAATACTTTCATTCTGAGTTATCATGATTAACAGAGCAAAGGATGGAAATGTGATCTCATGACAAACTGCTGCTGCTGTGCAATAATTTCAAAAGTGGGTCAGAACAGGACTTTGACTCACCATCCTCGACATCATACTCGCTGCCGGTCCAGTCTTGGCCGGGGAGACGCCAGTCTGCCCTGTATTTGAGAACAGGTACACCCCCGGTGGAATCTGGCTCTGCAAACTCCACCATGGCAGAGCTGGAGAAGGGCTCCACGCGCTCGATGGCAGGTGAGGATGGCACATCTGCACCGTGGCAGAAGCATATGGGTCAGGTAGGTCATCATCATCATCGTATGGTCGATTTTGATTTAACCGGAGAGACATCAGCAAAGATTGGAATTAACAATGTATTGAAATTAGATTATTGATAAAGCCATGTAAATGTAATACACATCCTAAGATAACCTTTTAAATATGATGGGACATGCGGGGCCCTGTCAGGCCTTTGCCTTAATATAATTATCTTTTCAGTCAGAGGAGCCTAATGGATGTCATTTTATAATGAACTCGTGAGAGCTTATCTCCCTAGGGAGCCTAGCACTTAATGCCAAAACGACCTAAACTCTGAAAATTACAACAATTGCATTTGTTATACTTGTGTAACCTCACATTAAATCCGTTATTTCCCTGTGAAATTAGTTGTGAAGGCACATTTAAAGGATACTGGAAAGGAATAAGCCTCACAAACAGCAGTCCCAGTTTCTTTGTGCTTTCATTTTGTCAGAGTTTTGCTTGAATCTCCAGAAAATGCACGTTTACTTCTAGTTCACTGACAATGATAATGACCATAATATGAAATTAATGTAAAAAGCACTTTAAGGAGTGCCAAAACAGAGTTGGATCCTTTCATGCCATCATAATTCATTTATCAATACTTATAATGACTATGTTACTCGTAGACATGGTCTAAAGCAGCAAACGTTAACATCTAAATACAGTTAAATGTTAAATGTAAGCCAGCAGTCTTTTGTGCTTTTATTCTGCCATGTAACCTATGGGTTAGAGAGGTGGGCTTGTGGTCAGAGGACCACTGGTTTGACCCCAGGATCAGAGAGAAAGTGGAAGGGGTTCGCGTGAATGAACAGGGCTTTCCCCTTTCTCGATACCCATGGCTGATGTGCCCTTAACCAAGGCATCCAACCTCACACCCAACTGCTACAGTGGAGCTCCTCAGTGGCCACCAGTGAAAAATGTCGTTGTGCCGGGCAGGTCCCAGGTATGAATGTATGAAACTATGTGAATGTGTAGTAGGGGATTCCTGAAAGGGAGCTCATATGCGCAGCATTCTATTATGGGCAATAAAGGTTCAGAATGTAATTACATACACCTGTCGAGCTAAAAACACAGTCGAGACCTTCAGTCAGAGATTAATGAAATATGCATACCGTTTGCAATTTATACTCATTCAAAAGAAATAAAGACATATAATTAAAAGGCAATATTTAAATTCCTTATCTGCAAACCTGCTTGGATGAGAAGGAACTCCTTAGAGTCTGCGCCAATCGCATTGGTTGCCGTGCAGTTGTAGCTCCCAAAACCACTCTCAGACTCTGGAGATACCTGAGACAGAAATAGGCCATTCTCTAAGTTGAACTTACTCTCTTCTACTGAAGTCAAGGAGCATTTCATTTCACTGTAGGAATTCACTTTCACTGGATACCTGAATTGCCTTGACAGACTTCTTCCTAGCTGTAGTTAGCAATAATTATTCAACTAAGCTAGTCCAAAGCACCAGCAGTCATCAATATCTCCCATACAGTCTCTGCACTGTTGCACTTTATCACCTCTTATTTTCACACACACACACACACACACACACACACACACACACAGACACTGAGTAGTGTCTCTATACATTGTCTGATAAACATGAAAAATAAGATCTTTTTTTGCCGTCGTAAGAAGCTGAGTTGTCAGTTTCAAAACGTTGGTCACATCTGTAGTTGAGAAGAGGACTATAGCCATCAATTAGTCTGAAGCCATTTAACAGAGATTGTTATTTTGCTCATTATGTGATTTTTTACAGTTTTGAAAGATGTATTTTTCACTTGAAATATAGTTTGGAAATTCCTTTTGCCGCTCCAGTTCAACCAAATCCTATCCTCTGGCAAGGCCCATCTCAATATAAATGTCTTGTCAGCCGAACCTCCAGGTAGCTGGCAGTTGGGGTGCTGTAGATCTTGACGTTGGTGGTGTTGGAATTGGGGAGCTGCATGTCATCTCTATACCACACAACAGAAGCCTCGGGATGGGCCAGCACCTCACAGCTGATATTAGCGGGGTTCCCTTCCCAGGTGTACACCGCCACTCTTCCCTGGACCTTAGGAGCATCTGAGAGAACAGATAAAGCAAAAAGCAGAAGGTCAAATCTCACATAAGGGATTTAAATATGGAGACAGTGATGGATATAGACCGACCGGCAAGAGCATCAAACGCTGTTGGAAAAGGCTCACAGGTCAGCAAGCAAGTGCAAAGTTTCGAGTGAGAGTACTCATCCCGCTGAAGGAGCTGGGTCTCCGAAAAGCAAGTGAAGGCAGTCTTTTCCATCTACTTCATTTCGGAAGATAACCCACTTTACACTCTCCATTTGCCCCTTGCCTTTTGATATAATTGCACTGGGTATGTGCAGAGCAAATGGCAAGTGCAATAATTTCCCCTTTAGCATGATCTTATCCAGCACAGCAATCAAAAAATCGGAAATGAATGTCTCATTGGGCTGAGCACTGGTATTACACAACGAGGCTAATTACACAATTATTGGTGCTCAGTGACAAGATAATGACGAGGGAATGCTCTGAATGTGTACGATGACGAAAGGGTTTTATCCCCACGGTCATGCACACTTTCGCCTTAGCCACAAGTTACGCTCTGACGTTGAATACCTGCGGAGACAGCCATTTCTTCTATCATTTTGTTGACTATCTATTTTTCAAATGATAAACAGATGTCACATCTTTATTGACCTGAAAAATGAGCCATCGACTTACTCATGATCACTTGGAATTATTTGTGCAAAACGCCGGAATCAATGGTGATAAGAACACAAGGTTATTTTCACAGTAGTCCAACCAGACGTTACATAGTGATTTGTCAACCACAATTGTTATTTAGCCGTCAGAATGTGCCGGAGATGTGATTTTTCACGTAATCTATTTTTTGTTTTGCGACTTCCATTTAATACACTGCTCCTATCTCTATGAATATGTGAATATGTGAATGTTTCTTGTTTATGCATGCACCTGGTCACATCTCTGAATAATGCATTTCAATAAAAAATACGGTGGACCTTGGGTCCAAGGACATTCCGAGGCCCATGGCACTCAATGGGCCTTGACTCTGACCGTGGACACCTGAAATCTCTGCAGTCCTTTGCTGGGAGGTTTGATGAGTATGGCTGGGTCAACTCCATTATTATGTTTTTTAACATTATATCCACTTTTAGCCTTACTGACAAGCCAAGGTCTGTGTTTGCTTTTTTTCCATGAGTACTCAGATTTCATAAATAAATAAAATATTGTTGTCACCATGAGCATGACTTGAGCAATCACATTTTTCATTAAATATGCATGCTATATAAGACCCCCGGACCAATGGGAGGAGTCATACCAAACAGCATGGATATTTTTGCTTTCCTATCAGCGCCTGAACAGCAGTCCTCGACATACACTCCAGGGCTAATGGGATCATAGTGTGCATGAGATAGGAATGCCCATTGCTTAGATACAGTCTTGACTGCTTGAGCAGGAGAATGAAGATAGAGAGAGGAGTGACAGGGCAAGGAGGCCTTGAAACAAAACATCTTTTCTTATCAATAATTGGTTGGTAACACTGAATCAGCTGCCTTATTACGAAATGATTACTCCTACTAACTGCAACTCCAACAGCTCTATCTGAGGCACATTTTGATCCTATCTGCTTTCAGAGTCAATTGTTGGTATATTGGGGCCATGGGATTTAATCCATTTAGGCTTTTAGTGCTTTATTTTCATCTCTTCTCACAGAGGGAAAAATGGATAGGACAATGCAGAATAAGACTGTCATATATGTGACTAATTGCCTCCTACTTGAATAGGCACTGAATTAATAGTCTCTGTAGTGAATTGACTGAATAAAGTTGAAGACAAAAAGCTCAACTTCTAAACTTCACTAGAGCATAAAGAGAGATAGACAAGATTTGAGCTCTTTCTCATGTGAAATGATGTGTATCAAAAGCTATCAGTGTGGCATACAGCTATCTTAAATGTACACTGTGTGCACCTCAATTCTTCTTCTATACTCTATAAGTAGGAAGGTAAACACTTGGGTTGTTTCAATATTTCCTTGGGCATAAATGCACTGGAATCAATATGTATCTCCCTGGCAAATCAATATTTTTTTAATCTTGCAGAATAAAAATGAATACTTTTGGGGGCAGCAAAAACATCAATGTAGACTTCTCTGAGAATTCATGAGAAAATTCAACATGTTAGATGAAAATCAAATAGAATTTTTAACATCGAATTACTTTTGATGTTGAGTTATATTTACATGACTGAATTTAGATGGTACATATACAGTGTGCATCAGGAAATGACGAGCCAGACATCATGAGTTCAATCCCATAGTGGAGCATCAGGAAGGGCATCTGGCCTTGATCCTTCACACTCCTTCTAGGTCCGTGTCCACCCCTACAACGTGGGCACTAATCGTGACATGTAAAAACAGATCTTTCATGATACTGAGACCAGTTAATACATGAAATCAGGTGAATAAAATAAATGTAAGAGGCTTACATCGGACTTCCAGGTTCATGTATTGGCGGTCCTGACCAATGGAATTGTGGGCAGTGCAGAGGTACTGGCCAGCATCAGTGAACTGGACATACTTTAAAGTGAGAGAGGACACACGTGCATGGCTTCGCACCACAATGTTCCCATCAAGGCTCTGCAAGGCAAAAAAAGAAAGAAAACCAATCACTTTATACATCCTTCATTCAAAGTATCAAGGTTTCGCCATTTCAACAAATAAGATGTCTCGTTCTCCCCACATTCAATGTTTATTCTGTGTGCATCTGTGTGTATATGTGTGTGTCTGTGTGTGTGTGTTTGTCTGTATATATATATATATATATATATATAAATATATATAAATATGTATATATATATAAATATGTATGTATGTATTTCTACACACATTCAAGTACGTTTGTTAGAGGACCTTTTTAATGTGACGATAGTGCTTACTTCCTTGTTCCAAGAAATCTATTCACTGGCAACAGGATATTTCAAACATGATTTGCTCATGATTATTATTTTTCTAGTCTCATATCTGTCACAAATGTGGCCAGACAATAAAGGAACGCTTCCTCTGAACAGGCATTGAAATAT
>OMLC01088680.1:0-12392 GCA_900302585.1 Regalecus glesne
GGGGGATGTCCCCGCACATCTTAAAACAGCGGCGGTGACGAGGCAGTGAATCGAGCGCTGGCTGACCTTTCAGGTGCGGGATCAACAGGCTGCATCAGTCAACATTCACCCAGCGGTCAAGAACAGCGGCCACATGCGTTTATCACGCAAACCAAGCGGCGAGCACTCCAGCAGGTGTCAGTCATCGTATGCGTGTGCGTGTATTCACGCACGCAGGCAGGCATGCATTGCGTGCTAAAGATCAGCAATCACATTTACACGCGTGTTCAGAGTTACACCCAGAGAGGTTTTTCCTTACGGAGCCCGCACCGGTTCACTTTGATAAGATTTACCATGATGGCCACAGGGAACTTTACAAATAGCTGCTGTCACATGCAAAAACATCTTCCTTGTTGTGGAGGATCCAACTGAGCAAATGTCCAAATAATAATTGGTCTAATGTCCAATGTGATTTAATAACCACATATTTTGCTTCCCTGTATGTACCTTTTGAGGCTGACACTATGGCCAATGTTGCTGGGCTTTGCACAATGACAATATAGTTTTTGAATCTCCCTGAATTATTTCCAGACCAACTTTAAAGAGAGATTCAAGGCGAACGATCCTCGTGATCATCAACCGAGAGAGTGAAAATGTGTATCCCAGAGACAATTTCCCAACTTCATCCCCATAACAGTCCCACAGAAAGATGATAAATGGTATTATACTGTCTTATTGTCCTGCCCAGCTAACAACTACACGGCACTTAAACAAAAAGCTTACACAGGCCTTCGATCGGATAAGATCTGACAGGTTTATCATCTTATAATTTAAAAACCAAGCCTGGTCCTATCGCTACAAAGTTCTCCATAAACTTCGCAGTTTTCAAATCATTAAAGTCAAACGTTGCAGATTATTTTTTTTCATTTCAACAAGAGGAACCAGCAACCCTGTCACATTCCCCTGGTCACATGAACGTGCCTTGCACAGTCTGGTCCTTATTGGTCCACCAGGCCACATACGATCATCCACTGTGGCTTACTGAAGTCAATGCTGCCTCCATGTGGTGAAACTGCACATTACACATCTGAGTACTCAACTACAGCAAATAATGATAAATGTAATAATACTGATAATAATAATAATAATAAAAATATTTGCTAAGTGAATATTCAATAAGGTGAATGTTATAAAGACATGTTGATTAAAATTTTCCTCCCAAGATATTTATGTACACTGAAAACGGCTCATCCTAACTTCAAACACTGATATTAGATAGAAGTATGTCAAGAGCCCAATAGAGTTCAAATAACTGTAGGTGATCAAAACCAACAAAATCAGCCCTGTCACCAAAGTGACTTACTTTCAGACCCCTTTTTGGAGATAGGGGTCTTGATAAGAATATGTCAGTTATATTTTTAAAGTGAGAGCTAGAACTGCACTTGGGCTTCGGAAAAAAATTGTCTGAAGATGGCGAGAAAGTTTGCCTGCTCTTGGACTATGATAAAATTGAGAGAAAAGATGGCTTGGTATTAGTATGAGTCATGTATATGCTTGCATTCTCAGGTAACTTGGGTAGGTACAGTTTAGGGAAGGGCAGAGCTCTGTGATTGTGTGTGTGCCCATCTGGAAAGTATTGGCAGTTACCTCTGGTCTGCAACTGGGGCCGCTGCAGCAACATTGAGAAGGGGAGCTGCAGCTTGTAGCTGTAGTCTGTAGCAGGATACAAGGCTGTGGGCGGAGGTACCTGAAAGGAAGCTGAGGTGGGTCACGAAGGCCAGGCACAGGTGGGACCTCTGCAGATCATACAAAAACACACACACAATCCCGAATGAATGCGAATGATAATGTTGGGGCCATACATGGTCAAATATTAAAAGCAAGCAAACATTTATGAAATTCCGTCATAATTTCCTCTTTTTTTAATAGGACCAGTGCATCTTGATGAACATTTAGAATTTATTTATAACAGATTCAGCCACCAGGCTAATTTTCATCTGTTGTCCCAGGTAATTAAGGGTTCAGTGTCTCACTTAAGAACACTTCAACATGCTTTCTGAGGGAACCAGTGATCAGAACACCAATGTTGTGATTACTAGATGACCACCCTTCCTCCTGAGCTATGCTGCCCCTAATCAGCTCAATCAGCACCAACACCCAACAGGATGGACATCAAGTAAAACACATGCGAAACAGGTAGGCACGCACACATCTCACATTGGTTTTATGAAGTGCAGCCAAGAAAATTAGACTGTTATGTTTTGGACTATGTTCAAATGTAACTCAGCATCAAAGTGGCTGTTCTGGCACCCAATGCTATTCTGATTTCGATAAAAGTTTTAATGCATCAGAGCCTACTTTATTTGGAGAAGACATTACACACTGGGAAAAGAAAAAGATTGGCAAGAATATAGAGAAATAGAGCTCTGAGAGACCAAGACAAATTAAGCGTGCAGAGATAAAGGGATGGGTAGAGAGAGAGAGAGACGGAGAGAGAGAAAGAAAGAGGGGGATAGAAAGTGAGACCTGAGGATGAGGGGAGGGACGTATATTAATTCAGTGAAGGGATCGTTAGAAGTAAGAGAGAACGAGAGAGAACAGGATATACACAAATTTATCCACCTTGATTCATTATTACAGCCTCCGCTACTAAGTCTGGGATATTTTTGTAACATCTGAAACTTCACATGCAACAACTTTCACACTCCTATCAATACAACAAAATAATACATGATGGAATACACTTGCAATATTTTTTTGTAGTTTAAATGTTGATTTTATCAGTATTTAATTGACCATTTGAAGAGATGGATGGATGGATGGATGGCTGGATGGATGGATGGCTGGATGGATGGATGAATGGATCTCAATCTCAATTACCACTGAAAGTCTAGTCAATGACCAACTTGCATATGAAGCCAGCCTTTTGTGGTGTGGTATCACTGTATTGTTTATAAGGGCGGGGGTGCTGCAGTCTGCTCAGACTGAAGATGTCACCTGTTAGAGTGAGGAAACGTTTCTGAATAAACTTCTGATCCAGTCGAACCGATTCACCTCTTTTTGTGATTTCCAGCCGATACTATATAACACCAAGCCTCCACGTGTACGACTAGAAATCGCGTAGTGCAATATCACGAGACTTGCCCAGTTAGACCCTCCCACTGGACGCTCCCACGGTCATGTATCCATGTTGGAAGTTTCCCCTCCTTCGCCTGCGTCTCCACGCTGGATGAAGTCAGGATACACTTAGGCTTGATACTTCTGTAAATCTGGGCTAAAGTCGTCCCAAACACGTCTCTCTCTATCCCCTTGTTTCGTCAGAAAAACATGAATCCCGTGTAATTAAATGGACACTGAGTCACCTCGTTGGAATATGGAAGTAACAAAGAGGATCGGAATCCCCCTTCTTTTGATTTTTACTACGCAGATCGCCGCCCATGGTAAGACTTACCAGATCACCCAACAACACGGTCACCGTCGAGCCGGTAACGTCAAGTTATACATGTCTGACAGTCAGGCAGAAAACGGGTTACTGGAAATAAAAACCCTGATTTCTAACCCAGGCCGTAAACCACACCCATACGGGTTCTGTCAGGTCTACCCTACGCATGGCGGGCGTAAACGAAAAAATAGCTGGATGTGCATCACAAAAGCTGGGTGTGGTGGATAGCATAAGATGTCCCTTTTATTCGTCCCACAAAGGGGAATTTGCGATCCTGTTCTTAAACGAGGAAGGTGGCAGACGGATGATGTGTAAATTCCCAAACAACACGACCACCCATCGATTCCACTGCCGCGTCCCGGGTCGTAATCCCAAATGAGTAATCTCGGTCTGTGTCTATTCCCACAAAGTGGTGACTAAACGGGATACTTAAAACTGGACTTCTCGGTAACAATGACGTAAACAATGCAGGCACGCAATTAACTTGGCGAACCCCGGCACCAGGCTATGTTTACATGTGTACCTGACACCCCCACGACCCACTAAGCCGTGATTTCCTTCGCAATTCAAGATTCAAGACGTTTATTGTCACTCCGATTGTACAAGCACAGTCGTGTGAATTTCTCAGGATGGTTACAAAAACATGAACTTAAGATCAAATGAACTATGCAATAATTATTGTATATACATGCAAATGCGTGTAAAGCAATAAGTATAAAGCAAATGAAAATGTGTATGTAAACCAGTATGATATTAATATAAAATGTCCCGTCAAACAGGTCAATATGTAGTGATCGTCCCCATCAGCATGCTATTTTGAGCTTGAACTGGGGTGAGTTGAGTTGGGGTGGTGCCCTGAGAGTACATCTGTCAGCGTCTTACAATGCCGTGATCACAAATATTCCCCAATCCTTTGTGAATGGTTCTCATTGCCACTGAATGTGCAGTTGATCACCTAACTTGCATATGAACCCAGCATATTGTTGTGTGGTATCACTGTACTGTTTATAAGGAGGGGGATGTTTGTTTTCAGCTCAGACTGAAGAAGTCACCTGTTAGAGCGACAAAACGTTTCTGAATAAACTTCTGATCCAGTTGAACTGATTCACCTCTTTTTTGTGCTCTTCATACCTGGATTATTGAGCATGCATCAAGACACTTTCACACTGTGCATTCTCCCTTAATTGATATGCATTGTGTTCCTTGAGATCTTAGGGGCGGCATAGCTCAGTGGGTAGAGCGGTCGTCTGGCAATCGCAAGGTTGGTTCGATCCCCGGTCCTGCATACAGCATGTCAAGGTGTCCTTGAGCAAGACACTTAACCCCTGACTGCTCCCCGAGGGCCATATGTTGGCAGCTCACTGCTCCTATACAATAGGTTGGGTCAAAAATGCAGAGAAATCCAAATGTCCCCTTGCGGGACTGATAAGGGAATCCTTCCTTCTTCCTTCCTTATAAAGTGGGTACTTCCTCTGATCCCAAGTTACCCTGGACACAGAGTTTATTCTCAGAGCAAGCTTCTTTGGATTCGTTGGCTTCTGGCCACCTGCTCTGGTCTGTAAATGTGGGTTGTTTCTAAATGAGAGAGAGGATTGTTACGTGTGTCTCTAATATTATGGGGGTGTGCCCCTTTAGCTCAGTGGTTAATGTGCTCACTTGGGGAACTGACAAGCATGAGGCAGCAGGGTTGAATCCATCACAGTGTGTCAGGAAGGGTATCCAGCCTTAATCTCCCAAGCTTCATCTAAGTCCGTGTCCACCTCACAACTTGGGGACTAATCGTGGCATGTAAAATGGTCTAAATCTCTGTTCCTTTAAAAGGGGCTGGTTGGTTCACACACTGGAGTGAGAGCTGAGCATGACATTCAGTGGAATGTTGAAATGTACTTGTGTTTTTGTTTTAAACATATGTCCAGTTAACCCGATTGAACTATTTTGACCTTGTTGACTACCTGGATTATTGAGCCTGAAAATATGTTTTTCGATATGTAAAATTGCTCTCTCTCTCTCTCATTGCGGGAATGGTGTCATCTTGATAAGAGCAGGATCAGCTCACCATCTTACTTAAAAGAAAACCCCTTTTCCCCGTTTACTTTCCTTTTTCTTAGATCACCGTTACTATCAGGGATTTAATATCCATGTTTGTCCTACGTGGTATTCACAGAAGGCCTAATTTACTGAAAGCCAGGAGTTGAACAACCACTGACTGACCTTAAGCGGAATGTTTCCTTTTAAATAGCCAACTCTCTTATTTCTTCACAGGAATAAATCATCTGGCTGGACTTTGGTCAAACATAGCTCACATTTCAAGACTGAAATTTCCTTCCATCAGGAGTGCTTTAAGATTTTAAAATTAGTGCATTACACATATACTTCAGTGAATAATCAGAAAAATACACTTTGTTTCCTAAATGCCACTGTTAGGAATAGTGCTTTCATTCAAGTCTGTGAATAACTGTTAATTGGGCACACCCTTTAGCCTCAAAATTGAAAGATTGATGAAATTTAATCTCTTGATCTTGTTTTTATAACTTACTGTTGTCATTACACTCTTGCATCGGGGTCTACATTTCATAACATGTGCACGTTCATGTGTGCCTATTTAAAACCTGTATTTGACATCAGCCCTCGTCCACCATTTTACTGCTGTGTTACGTACCTAATGCAACATAACATGTGATTTCTAGGTGGCTATTTCACTTCAGTTTAGAGGAAATGAAACTAAAATGTTTCGACATGCCTCATGTGACCCAAGATAGCAAACAACAGTTAGTAGTTTTGTGGGTGGATAACTGGCACAAAAGCTGAATTTTAGTATGTCAGTGGTTGTATAGTAATAACTAAGAAAACTAATTGTAATAATTACATTACATTACAGGCATTTAGCAGACGCTCTTATCCAGAGTGACGTACAAATGCATAGGGTCATGGTACATTAATAGGATATGCTTTGATGAAAGAGGTGTGGCATCATACACTACATATTTGAGACCTGTTTGAAGATTGCCATGAATAATTTGGCTACATAATTGTACACCATGTTGTTTTACATGTAACATTTGCCTGTGCATTTGATACAGGCAACATGTAGCAGTAGCAACATTGCCAATGTGTGAAGGCATACCAGGGTAACACTGGACTAGGGCTAGGTGTGCCAATGGCACACAGAGATGACGTCCCTCCCCCATCCATCATAGCCCAGGTCATAATTGGATAGGCTAAACCCAGCAGGGAATCAATGGGGACATCTGATTTGCTATATCATGAATATTTTAGTGGCGATTAGATACATATTGCTATTTTTCAAACATCACTGTCATAAATATTCAATATAAGAGTCCTTCCCCTTATCAACAGTAAATAAGTATCTTTACTAGTCATGATTAGTCCACACGTTGTCAGGATGAACACGGACTCAAGTGGAGCATGGCTTATGAAGCCTGGATGCTCTTCCTGATGCCCAGCAGTGGGTTTGAGCCTCTGATGCCTTGTCATTTCCCAATGTGTGCACTCCTTCACAAAGCTTACCTTTGCCCCCATCTACCGTTAAATATGGACACTGCAATAATTCATAGAAAATGTAGAGCAGAATGCCTTTATCATTGAGACACTATTGTAATTCTAGGCATACAATTAAATTATGTTTTTCTATAATGACATTTGTTTTATTATATTATGATTCAATAGGGGTGGCATGGCTCAAATGGTAGAGCGGTCATCTAGCAATCGGAAGGTTTCAGGTTCGAGCCCCGGACCCGAAACATCGCGCTTGAGATTTTCTGAGACTTGCTCAACCGCAAACCCCAGTGTATTTATTAGACTTACTAGAATTGTGATAGCGTCCTTAGAAAATCAAGCACATATTCCCTCTGTGAGGCTTTCATCGTTTCAAAGCATTTGGATCTGTTTAGGCACTTCAAATATTTGTAGTCTAAACTCTAGTATCCCTCTTCAGTGCCCCTGGCAACCAACGTGACTTTACTCTGTCACAACTTCCAAAACATCCTGTATTGGAATTACAGCCAACCGTCACTGCAACCTAAATTCAGAATCGACATTTCAGCATTATCAGGGTAAGTAAAGAGCAGAAGTATGTAGGAAGCTTGTGTGTTGTGAGATTTTCCTTTCCTAAATCTGCTTCTCTTTTTTTTCCTACATTTTGTGAGATCATGATTTTATATGCAGATTCGTGCAAACTGTAAATGCCATTCTGAAAGCACAGAATAAACATTTCATGACTGGCTGACGAAGCAGCTCCATGGGAAAGTTGTTTTTTAAGAGTTAATGATACCGTGGAGATACATGGCAACTGCTTATCATTAATAGGATGACTGCCTATTTTCTCAGTTCACATCCATTACTCCCAGCCTCAGATATTCATGTTTTTAAATGTGTTGCTTGTATAGTTCTGGAGTTGTATCATGGTCAGTGTGCCCCACACCAGCAGTCCATCCAGTCAATCTCCATGAACACACAAAGTTTCTTTACAAATAAAAATCCAGTGTGAGTAGTTGTAATTACTCGGTTAGTGCATTTTTACTTCAACATAGTTTCTCTTGTTTATCTTTTCTAGGAGTTACAAGCCACTGTGGGTGGAGTCACCAACCACGCATGCTGACGTCTCATTCCTCAATGATCAAAACAATGACTACAGGCTTGGCATAACTGCTGTGGTTGGACAAAATGAGTCCGAGGCCACCCCTCCATTAATTTTCAGCTATTTCATCGGCTCTCTATCTCCACTGCAATGTGAGTGGATATTTTAACATTGACAACAGAATTTTTGAGAGTTAAAACATGAAGAACATTCTGGAAATAATGATTATTTCTGCTGAAAAATCCATGGATGTCAGAATTTCTCATTGGTGTGTACCAGGCGATAGCCATAGTTAAATTTTGATTTTGGTATGATCTAAAAGAATATTATGCAGCAAGGGCCAATTTACAGTGGTGGGCAGGCAAACAGAATATCTCCCAAGGTGCAAGGTGATAACTTAATACTTAAGTGAACAAACATTCGAATATTTATAGATTTTTCAATGATGAAAATCAAGCAATTTCCCCCATGCATGGGTCCTGATGGTAGCTCAATTATTCTCACCTCATTGAAAATGAGCAAGGGCTGAGAAGTGCACATCTCATGCAACCATGCATAGCATATCTGTCACAATCCAAAAGTCTGAATGACCTTTCAAGAACAACACTGAACCAAAGTAAGCTCTTGTGTGTCCAGCAAACACAGAAGGTGATTGGTCCAATAAATCTGTACCTTGCACCCAGTTGGACAAACAACAGAAAGGGGTTTAAAAAAATGTGTGAGTGTTCCTTGTTATGCTAAAGGCTGCTCTGAGCACCGATACCCCCCCCCCCTCACAAATGTTATTAAAGAAGCAGGACAGCAGGCATAGTACACCTTCGGGTTCAAGATGAGTTGAATTAAAAGACAAAAAAAGCAACAATGCCAGATTGAGGACTAGAAGTTTAGGTGGGCGTGGGATTCAGCTGAGAAGTAAATATCATCCATGTGGCTTTTTTTTTTAGGTTCTGTGGACATACCGCCCATCAATGTCTCAGTCCTACCAGATAACATCCTCAAGTTCAGCTTCATACACCCCTGGCACTTTTACCACAAGCTTCTGGCTGAGAGGGGGATAAAACCAAAAAAAGTGTGGAAGACACTTGAATACACAGCTGAAGCTAAAGGCCAGGTCAGACATGACACAGTTGGCTCTGAAGTTTACATGAGTTCAGTGACACAGTTGACTGGAATTGGATCAGATTCATTGAATACCTGTCACTTTATATTCCATCCTCTGTCAGTTGGGCCAGACACTCCAAACAAAAGTAGACCAGAGTAAAACCAAAGAAAAATACACAAAAGAGGTGAATTTGTTCAGCTGGATCAGAGGTTCACTTTTGAAACGTTTCGTCACTCACCAGGTGACTTCTTCAGTCTAAGCTGAAGGCAAACATCCCCCTCCTTATAAACAGTACCGTGATGCCACACAACAATAGGTTGGTTTCACATGCAAGTTGGGTGATCAACTGCACATTCAGAGACAGATTCGCAGGTATCTTGCTTGTCCTTTCTCTGTTGCCACTTGATGCCATCGTCTCTGAAGCTAACTGAGACTTCTGAGATTATTGGTCCACTATTGATACTTGAAAGATAGATCTACATAGCTGTGTGCGGTACCACCACTAGGGATGCTTGATTACATAATGATATGGGGGGGGCTTGGTATTGAAAAGTTTCAGAACCCCTGAGTAAGGGAAACTGTCTTGCTCAAGGACATTTTAACAGATTTATCTGCAGGTGCCAGGATTGAACCTGCAACCTTACATTGCCAGATGACCGCTGTGCCCATTGAGCTATGCCACCCCTTGTACAATGGATAAATTACAATATTTTTATCCCGTTATTTCAAAGTTCCTAAGGTCATTAACCATAACTCAGGAGGGTGGAGGAGTTCATCAGTCTGATGCACATTTCATACACATCTACCCAGTGTGTTAAACAACAAGCATTCTACATATGGCCAGACTCTTCCTAACCCTCAAAAGCTGGATGGCTGCTTTCAAATTCAAGGGGGAAATTCAGTTTGTGGATACCATTCAAGCAAATATCTCAGGTGATCTATCCAAATGTTACCAACTCAAAATAAAACCAAAAAACAATTAAAAAATGAACCCATAAACAAACAAATACCCCACATCATAATCCCAAATGGACATTTAACTTGCTGTTTTCCCTTACAAATCAGTCACAAGATATACTCCAACTATGAATTTATAGTTTGATAATTTTCTTAGATACAGAGCCATGATGTATTTCTAAAGGAGCCCGTTATATAATTGAACCTAGAATCAAGGGAAAGGTTAATAATGATGAAGCCAGGAAACAACTGAAGAAGACAGCAGTGAGGGAAGTGAGAATCATCAAAATATGTTATTTTAGAATCTGTGCAATGTTTATTACAAGGTTTATTTTTATTTTGAATATAATAATGTACATAGCAACATTAATAACCTAATACATCTCTAAGTTATCCGAAGATGATGAGGACATGCTCAAGATGGGGAAGATGATGAAGAGGAGGAAGACATGAATGGGACATACATTTGTGATACCTATGCCATTCTAACAAAAAAGTAATACGCATTACTATAACAATAGAATACATTTTAGGTTTTTTTCTATTTTTGAGCCTGGAGTTTGCACTTGAAGAGCTCTTCATGATAGACTGAGAGCTGAGGAGGACCCTTGTTCTGCAGCAACAACAAAAATCACTAACCATAAATAAATAAATCAAGAATAAACTGTCATTATACAGATGACATGATTCAAGATGTTTATTGTCGCTCTGGTGGAACAAGTACAGCTGTGTAAAACTCTTAGGCCGGGAGTGTCCATTACAAAAAATGAGATAAACAGGCCCATTAACAGGGGGGTAGCTGTGGGGGCTTGAGCCCCTGCCCCATTGCCCTGAATACCCAAGGGGAGTGACAACTTAAATTTTCAATATAGAACAAAATTACACATGGATATTTAAAAATGATGTTTTTTATAAGGGTAACTGCAATTCAATATTTAAATCAAGTGTACATATGTCAACAAATTTTGTCCCATGTGCCCCCTTTTTAAAATGTTGAGACCCTGCCCCTAAATACGTCTTTGTACTGGCCTGGAGATAAAGATAAATAGGGTAAAATAAGATATGTAAGAAGTTTGTACACATACACATACATAGAATTAAATAAATGGGTATAACAGGATTATGCAATACAATAGGTAAAGGTGAAAGTAGAATCAATTGATCAAGTATAAAAAGCAATACTGATACATATATGATCAGTAATGTAAGATACAAACTTCCCCTTGTGGGATTGATAAGGGAATCCATTTATTTATTTATTTATTCATACTACACAGGTGTTAATCAGATTGTAGAGATAGTAAGGTTGCATGTTATTTATTAAGAAGCCGTGTTGCCTGAGAAAAGAAGCTGTTCCTCATACTACTGGAGCATGTTTTGAGAGTCCTGTATCTCTCCCCTAAGGGCAGCACGGAGAACAGCAGCAGAGACGCCTCCTCCAAGCTGTACCTCAGATGGACCTTTGCCCTCTGTTGATGGGGTTCATAGCTCTCCACAACCAACCTCTGCATTCAGGACTCCGTTATACCCTCTGAAAGACACCAGAAAGGGTTTTCTCTACAGCTGGAGACACAGTTGGTAAGAAGCGATATCAAACTCTTCCCCAGAGAGTTGATGATGCTCAATAACCCAGATAAGGGAATCACAAAAAAGGTGAATCAGTTCAACTGGATGAGAAGTTTATTCAGGAATGTTTCATTACTCAAACAGGTGACATCTCCTCAGTCTGAAGTGACTGCAGGTATACTCACCCTTATAAACAATACAGTACATGCCAAACCATAAATGATGGTTTCATACGCAAGTTAGCTATTGACTGCACATTCAGTGGTAATGAGTACTATGTCATAGAGGACTGGGGAATAGTTGCAGCATTATGAAAGAATAACAAAGTACTCTTACTTCCCCACTCTATTGTTAAGGATGGTCTCCCTCTTCACATAGATGGCCTTTTAACACCCCTTTCAAACCACCCCCTCTTCCTATCAAGAATTTGTATATCCACGTCTATCTATCTATCTTTCTATCTATCTATCTATCTATCTATCTATCTATCTATCTATCTATCTATCTATCTATCTATCTATCTATCTATCTATCTATCTATCTATCTCTCTCTCTCTCTCTCTCTCTATCTCTCTCTCTATCTATCTATCTATCTATCTATCTATCATTCATCTCAACAGTGAGATACATAATATTTTAACAAAATTCCCAGAAAATCACATTATATGAATTTTAAACATGTATTTGTGTTTATTGAGGAGATAAGTATTTCAACCCATACAAACCAGTAAGAATTCTGGCTCCCACTG
>OMLC01088681.1:0-12985 GCA_900302585.1 Regalecus glesne
CTTTATATATATGGAATGAACATCAATATATGACCTGAATATTTGATAGATAACCATCTTTGATATATGTGATAGTTTATATTTATACGATTTCCTAAAATATTTATAGAGGAAAAAAGTGTGTGTGTGTGTATGTTTACACGAATACACACACACACACACACACACACATATATATATATACGTACATACATACATATATATGCATACATAAATATATACATATATATGCATACATACATACATATACACACACTGAACTTTGATTTGCCGTAAGCCACCACTTCGATCAACAATGTGGGGTCCTCCAATGTAGAGGCGAGCACAGCGTGTGAGACCTTAAATCTCAGTCATGGTGGAGCAAGTAAGGGAGTTTATGTCTTCGGCTGTTCTTTCTTGCCATAGGCAACTGCCTTAAATTGTATGGTGGGGCTGGGGACTGATGACTGAAGTCCTGCATTATGTTCGTTGGCCTAAAAACGTTTGCGGTTTGGCTTTGTTGACAGCCCCTGTTGAATAATGACCGGACTTCGTTCTCGATGTGCTGAAATGTTGGCGATGGCTATACATTATTACAATTCACTGTATTCACTGGACTGTTTATAAATTCCTGGTTTAGCCTGAGCTTTTCCATTAACTCTCTCGCTTGCTCCATCGTCAAAATTTGACATTTCGCATGCTGTGCTTGCCTCCATGAGAAGGCTGCTGCAGTGGAGGACCCCGCATAGTTGACCAAAGCAGTGCCTAATGGCAAATTAAAGTTTTTGTGTGTGTCTGTGCATGCATGTTTGTATGTATGTATGTATAACTTTTTCATTCTATATCAATTAAATACTCGGTACATATGAATAATTATTTCAATACAAGTATGTATATGCATTCACTTTACAGATACAAATTATCAAGTATATCAAAGATCATTATGTCAAAGTCTGAGCAGTGATGTCACAATTGAAGGCCAGGTCTATTAATCATAGACATGAGCAAAGGGATCTTCTTTTGCTGTAGAGATGCATTTACTTTCTGTGTGAAGAGCAAGGAATACCAGGAAGTGACAGAGACACATCTATTTAGGCAATCTCCTCTTGATGATGCTCTTTCATGACCTGCTCACACACAGTTGAATAGCCAATTCTTTCTCAGGTCATTCTTTTTGTTCCTGCAACCCACCCCCCACTTCCTGATCATATAACAATGAATAAAGGTTTTTCTAACTAAACCTTATTTACACATTCACATCCTCACAACAAATGGACTGAATTGCAAGGTGTAGAGATGCCTGCTGGCTTAGCTCAAGGCAACAGCCTACTGAGGAAATGATTGGAATTCTTGGTACTTAACATGCCTAATGAGGAGGAGAAGGGACTCACAAAAGGGAGGGGGGTTTGTTTTATATTCTTTCTTGCTTGTTTCCTTGCTTGCTTGCTTTCTCGTTTTCTCATCCGTTTCTCTCTATTCCTCTCTGCCGTCCTTTCTTTCCTTCTGAAACCTGATATAAGACCAATGTTTTTAACTGCGGCAAAGCACAGGAGCTTCTTTGAGTTATTCCCACATGCAAAAAATACTCCATCATCCATTCAGTTCTTTCTGTTTGTCACCTGTGGTTTTACTCTTGATATGATGGCCCCAATTAGCGATGCTCTGCAGAAACATTATCTCTCCCACCTTCCTCAGCCCGGCAGCCTCCAATTTTATTAATGGCTCGCTCAGGAAGTGAGACCTTGAGTTTCTCTTTACTAACAAACAAATTAGTCTTTGTATTTGAGTAGCTCCACCCATCCTCCCTCTTTTTGGCTGCTGGAGGGGCTGAAAGAAAATTCTCAATGAAACAAAGAAGACATGGAGCTCAATAGCTCACAAGTGGAACCCAGGGATAATCGGTTTTATTCTAAATTTGGAAATATGCAATTCTAACAGGACCAAATATGACTCATTCATGCTGATATTCAATGTGCCTCCTATTTTTTTTGTGAAATGGTTCGAACTGAGAACTGCAGGTCTGCCCTTTGTTTTCATTGCCTAAGTGTAATTTATTTATTTGATTCAGATCCCTCACTTAATATGGTTACAGATGGTGAGATGGAGCTTGTGCAGGTCTCCTTCATTTTTGCATTGTTACTAAAGACAAAACAAAACATGTTAACATTTAATTGGGATCCATTTAAATGCAAACCTTTGGTTGTGTAATTTATATGCATGCATGTGGTTAAAAATGCTTTAGCTCTATGCTCCAACCCTTACTCTTGGATAGACAATGTTTTGACAAGGATCAAAGGCTGTTATTGAAAACATGACTGTCTGTCCCATTGGACAGTCACTGTGACGGTGCTGTTCGCTGCGAGGGCGTCCTAAGCCTCTGTAAGAACTTAACAGGTTTAGCCAAGGAGCTCAAATGTCAAGGCATTTCTTCTGATCAGTGAACCTTCCTGGTGGCATTTCAAAACATTATGGACCTGTTGATCGTAAAACACCAATTTTGTAATTGCATAAATCTCCCTATTGTTTTCTTAATCTCCTACGTCATGTGTTACAAGAGAGTCTTTCCAGATTTTAACTGTAAAAGTGTGTTTTTAGAAGCGTTGCCAGCGGAGTTGTGCTTATTCACTTGATGAGAATGCCTTCTCGACTAAGCCACAATTACTTTACAACTGTAGTCATTGACAGGCATATTAAAAGCAGAGATGATTGTCATCAATAATAAATGCTTTGTTTGGTATGTGTCTGCATAAGTGTGTGTGTGCGCGTGTGTGTGTGTGTGTGTACATGCACGTGCGTGTGTGGTATCAGAGGACGCTCCAGGCATTGTGGTTTCATGTGTTGTTTTCTGTGTGCAGAGCTGAGACGGATAGCTTTTCAAACACCGGGGTTATCCAAGGTGACGGAGGAAAAAAACAACTTTTTGAGACTGGAGAGGGTTCACAATGTGAAATATTGTACACATTGTTTGCCCTCAAATGTTTATTGATGTCTCAACAAAGACCTCCAAAGTCTGCTTTGTCTTGAAGACCTCACATGACTTGGGTTGTTAATATTTCTCCTTCGTCACAATAAGAATGCTCGCCTGGGATGGTTTTTTTTCTCCCTCTTTAGACCTTTCTTCTCAAACTAGGGAGGAGAACAGAGGGCCAAATGAATAGTTGCTCTTGTGACACAAAGACCGGTCACTTTTTATACTCATTGTCGAAACATCCAAATGTTCCCTCAGCACTGCAAAACAAGGTCTTTGAGCGCTGTTTGTCATTTGTGTTGGAATTTAAATATTAAAAAAAATATAAAGATGTAATGCATACAAAATCTTATGTTGCAGTAGTACACGACGAATTGCTGGCACAGTACTTCGCAGTTTTCTTTATGAAGATCATATAATTAATAAATTAAGAAAAAACTCATCTTAGACATTGATTTGTAAATGTTTATATACTCTAAAATGTCCTGGAGTGTGAATATTTTTGAAAACTTTGTTATTATTATTAATTCTTTTTATTACTCTTGCATACATTCTGATTCATTCAATATGTCCTTGGATGGTGTGCTCCATGATTTTGGGACTGAGATTATAATTTTCTCCCTATCCCTTTCTGCTCATCTTTCAGTCTGTGGTCCGAGTATTGACATCCGCAATGAGATCAACGCGTTCAAGCGGTTGGAGAACTGCACAGTGGTGGAGGGCTTCCTGCAGATTCTGCTCATCTCCGACAAGACCAACAACCCCAACCAGGAGTCGTTCCACACACTCACCTTCCCCAAGCTGACCGTCATCACTGACTACCTTCTTCTTTTTCGTGTCTCGGGCCTGGATAGCCTCAGCACACTGTTCCCCAACCTCAGTGTCATCCGTGGACGGAACCTCTTCTACAACTATGCCCTGGTGATCTATGAGATGACTAGCCTGAAAGACATTGGCCTGTACAGCTTAAGAAATATCACCCGAGGGGCCATCCGGATAGAGAAGAACCCTGAGCTTTGCTACCTGCACTCGGTGGACTGGTCCCTCATCATGGACGCTGAGATCAACAATGTAATCAATGGGAATAAGCAGTCCAAAGAATGTGGGGATGTCTGCCCAGGTATCATGGAGGACAACCCTCTGTGTCAGCAAACTATGTTTAAAGAAAGTTACAACTACCGCTGCTGGACCTCCAATCGGTGTCAGAAAGGTAAGCTAACCGCAGCGTGCTCCTAATTCCACACTATTTCTCTTTAGAAAATTTGCACACATGCACAAAACGAGAGCGCCCCTAGGACCTTTTCCCAATCATCCTTTGTTTTCAAGATCTCTGTTCATTGCTAGACAAGTGATCAGTGTCTAACTTTTTTCTCCAGGTTGACCATTTTGCCAATATTTGAGCAATATTTTATCCCCTCTTGCAATGCAAAAACACGTAGGCATGCCTTTGATCCAGATGGGTAGGGTTCAGCCTTACAAACAAGATGAGATTGGGGGTTTCATCACCAGTGAACAAATCCCATGAATCTATACAATGTTTTCACTTCATTTCTGTCTGGCTACAGGATTGTCCATGGGCCACTGAAAACATGAACACATTTCCTTTCTATTCATTATTGAGACCTTGCCTTTAGATCAGGCTATTTCTGGAATGAGGGATGTCTGCAATACACGTATATGTATTTCTTAAAGGAATTTCTTAAAGGAAACCACCAATGCAGGGAAGAGTGCTCAACAAACAAGAAGCAAAATTATCCAGTAATTCAAGTGATTTCTTTCAATATTGGACAGTGCAAGCCTGTTTCGTGTATGTGTGTGTGTGGTTGTGTTTGTGTGTGTTCGAAAGGCCTAATCATTTGAGGCTGGAGTTGCTCCGCAAAGGAATGAACTTGTCTACCTGTGTAGACTATGTCGGTTAAATATTTGCCTTAGGGACTGCATGAAATTTATGGATGAGTGTACATGTTAGAATGCTGTGGGAAGGTCATCAATGCTTAAAATCAACCTGCGGTAGAATCAGATGTTCAGATGTTTTCTAAAATAACTCATAGTTATACAATGTTTACATGGCGGACTCTTTAATACCTGTGAGTCTGCAAGTAGTTTAGTTTCTTAGTTTAGTTCTGCGTAGTCTTTGTTCAGTTTATCCTAGTCGGTGATATAGTCGTTAAAGGCCTGTCTAAAAGAGTCAGGAGGCAAATGGGGAAAACTAGGTCACCTGTTTGGGGCCCATGCCTGTTCTAAACTAGAAAGCACTTGTATTGGCCTAAGTTATATCTTTGTGTCTAAGCCTGATTCACACACCGACCTGGAAATAGCAGTCGGTGCATCTTACTCTCAGGTCTTATAAGAAAACATGTTTTTAGTGTTTGCCATTCAAACCGATGAATGGTGTAAAGGTCAGGGTTTGCCTTTGGGTTTCTGTTGCGTGATTATGAAAACATAGTATGAATGTGTCTATAGCCCACTTTTTAGAACAGCCGCTTAATTGCACTCTTTTGGCTATTGTTTTTCCTGTATATTGTATATTTGGTCAACTTTTGGAGTGTTATTCATCAAGGTTACTGTCAGTCACAGAAAACAATTTTTACCATGAAAAATAGGTGTTATGTTTTTATCACAGGTCCACATAGTGGTAGGTGATGATAAACCTTGTTTTTGATAGTGCCATTCATGTAGCTAATGCTTCATGCTAACTTGTTAGCACGCCTACCCTCAAGGGCACACGATCTTGCAACGGTCAAGAATGAAGGCTAACTCTTGCACACTTTGGCGTGAAACATACATTTGGCTTGAGGTTGCTGGCAAAGTACAGTTTAGTTGTCTGTAACATTAGATCATCTTCCAAAAGATTTCAGAGTGATTGATATTAGCTGTATTGACGCTCAAACATTAAGTGACTATTTACAGAACTAAGAAAAAGTGGAAAGAATGACGAGCACTTCCTTCTTGATACGTACTGTGCTTACGGTCCAAGGTGGTGAACATGCTTGGTTGTTTTCCGCCTCCCTGCACTCTTTTGAATCATTAGCTGTTGTATTAGTAATTTTATAAAGGGACCCGACAGTTGCTGACATCACAGTAAGCAATTTCCTTTTGACTGTTGCTCTCGTGATTTATTTTTGTTTGTTTTGTCTTTTGAAAAGTGATATAAGCTAAATTAGTGTATAAATCAACTTCAATTTGATTACATCATTTTTTGTTTAAAAATGGGTGCATTTCAGAAAAGATAGATAAACAATTCAGGCGTGTTTCCTGTAATCCCTGTAATTGCTTTGCAATAATTGCAGTAGGTATACACAGATTTGCAAATAAGTGTAATATGATTTTAAAAAGATGTTCTAAGGGCATTTGACCATGACCATTTCTCTTTCATTCAGTAGCCAGATCAACTTGACAGAAGTAGTAATTTGTAAATTAAAAAGGCTTTATTGACATGCCATATCATTTTACATATTACATATTCTGAGTAATTTGTATGTAAGGTCATAAAAGTCATTATTTTTTGATTATGATCATTTCTACAGTGATAATGCATTCAGACATATTCGCCCAGCACTAGGTGCATATTTTCCCTCTGGCTAACTGAACAAATAAAACGGACCCTTATCTTATCTGACCTTATGGAAGTGTTGTAGTTATACAGGTACTTAGAATGTCGGAAATGAAATAAATAGCCCTTTGATTTTATGGCGCATGTTCATGAGTTTATGAGTGTTTGATTGATGAGCAGTGTTTTGGAATTTGCAAAACAGACAGCATTCGTTTTTACGACAAAACATGTTATGTATGTGACCAGAGAACCCTTACTTTTAGCTGCTGACGATGAATTAAGCAGTGGTAAAGTTGTGGTGTTTTGGGTGCTCCCACTGCTGCACTGCAGTGTTTCTTAGCAGATGCTGAAGTTAATGTGTGAGTGAGAAAGTGATATCAGTGCCGTGGTATGGACCAGCTGCAATGCCGCTCTGTAACGTTTTGTTTTGCTTTGACTATTACACGCTATAGTGCCTGAAAGACTGCCTCTCTCTCTCTCTATAGCTATCTGTCTATCGCTCTGTCTAACCCCGTTGTAGCTCAGTGATGTGAATCAAAGGTATGCAGATGTGTGTTTTTGCCTAGCGAAGGAGAGGAGGTCAATGTTCCTCAGAGTTGCTGGAAAGGAAAATATAGCCCCTACTCTTGCTTAGTGTCAGCTCTCCTGTCCTCTCATCAACATGGAATGATGGTGGGAAAACCTTCCCCCAGGGCCTTGTCCATTGAAGACCTGTGTACAGCTCCCATGGTCAGTTGGGAGTCTCAAACACCACCCTCCTTCCTCTCCCAGCCCCTTAGAACAAATAGTGGAAGTCAACCTCTAAGCCATTCCTCAGTGGCCATCTCTGTTTCAATAGACCAGCCGTGGACTGTTTATTGTTGTTTTTTTCATTTTACAGACATGCTATGTGTCTGATTGATTATATTCAGAATGCACTGCAGAAAATCTATGCATGTTGTTATTGTTAGTCAAGAATAGTTATTTTCAGTTTAAATGGTAGTATTGGATGGGAAAGCATTAGGGAGTTATTTGATATGTGCAAGAACAACAAATGCATCCCCCTCGATGCATCTTTTAAAATTGTAATCGATTGTTTTTGTTTTTTACATTTTCCCAATGGCCATTGAATCATATTTGCCCCCCCCCCAAAAAAAAGAAGAAACATGATAAAAGCTTCTGTTGTTTTCTGTCATTGGACTTGAGAGAGGCAGAGTATTGTTTGAAGCAGTTGACTTCTCTCCAAGGCCCAGGCAGAGGTCAGGGTAAATGCATTCGCTGTGAGGACCTTGAGGGCTCAAGGCTGCTAATAACTGCCTCAGCAACTGCAAAGTTGAAGGATACACGCAGTAGGCAAAGTAGTAATAGGAAAGAGCTTGTTGGTAGTAGCATCCAGGCTAGTTTGAGATGTCTGTTAATATTCACGGCTTAATGCAGAGAAGAGACCCCCTCTCCACCCCCCCCATTCTCTCTTTGAAGGCTTGATGTTGTATACCTCTCTCCCTCTCGCTTCAGGTCCCTCCCTATCCCTTCACCCCTCTGCATAATTGCCTTGTTTTTCTCCCGTACAGATGTTCCTTCAAGGGCATGCAGTGGTTTTCTAGTCAATACAGACCAGTCTCCTCTTTAATTACGGTACATGAGGAACGGAGTGCTGTCTGCCTGGTTACACTACCCTTGCCTCTGGGCCCTCTGGGCCACATGGAAACACAACACGACTCCTTCCTGTTTGTTCGCTCTCCAGATACAGTTTCAGAAAAACATCACGGCAACTAAAATCATGGGTTTAGCATTAGATTAGGTAGCTGTCGGTTCCTTCAGCAGTGAGGTAACTTGGATGGAAACAGGAGTGACTGTGTAAGGTAGTGAAGATTGGAGCACAAGTTCTGGGTGCTTTTTAGAAGCAGGCAGTGATGCATGGAGAGGCCCGAACAGAGGATCCATGTGGGAAGAGGAGGAGGAGGGGTGAGGAGAAATGTTAGAGAAATGTCAAGTATACGCGCTTCACAGTAATCTCCACGCCAACACACAGAGCTTGAGAGCAGAAAAAACATACCCTGGCTCTCTCCTCTTTTACCTCCTTTCCCTTTTCCCTTCTCTATCTTCACTTCCATCTTCCTTCCAACACCCTACCTCACTTCCTTCTCTCTATTTCCTCCCTTCACACCCGCTGTCTTCCCCTTCTATTCATTTGTTGGCTTGGTCTGTCCCTCAGCTGTCCAGGCTGGATTTTGTCTTTCGTTGCCCTTGTCAGTTCTTTAGCTGGAGTTTCCTCCTTTCCTTTCTCTTTCCTTCCCACTCTCTTCTGTTGGCTTTATCAGAGGTTGTTAACAGCTCTGGCTGTCAGATATCTCTCTACTGTTTACTTGTCAGAGGCATTCTCTCATCACTTTAATGGCAGCCAACCAGCTTGTTTGGCTGACTCTGATTCCTGTGACATTGCGTGCTGTTTGCTTTGAGTTTGAGGGTCCCGTGACTAAGTGTGCTCCCTGGGCCTGCTTCAAATAGGCCCCTCAGGTCTTTGAGTTCCAGACAGGCATGTCTTCCATCGCTTGGAGCAGAGCCAGCCTCACATAGGTCTGGGGCTCTCATGGCCAGGGCCGACAAGCAGAGAATCACACTGTCCTCTTTAGACCCACGTCTCGGGGCAGGTCAGTCCTGAGTGCTCTGTACATAGGCACGCGCTTGCACATTCACCCCTTCTCTCATTGCTGACATTTCTTCTTTATGTGTTAGAATATTAACTTACAGAACACTCCGTCTCACAGGCACTCAAGTTACGAGACCACTTTCTCAGCCGATGCCCTTTTACACGTGCTTGATTTGAGAAATATCATGCTCCAGATACTGTAAATTGATATTGACTACTAAATGGCAGGAGTCAAGTCTGACTGAATTTATGATAAATGAAAATGTTAATGATTGTGGTCCTGCCTGCTATGCCTCGCGTACATTAGTTGGCTTTGCTGTTTTTGAACAAGTTGGGTTCATTCCATTCATACATTTGGGGAAAAAAAAATAAAATCTGCGGTATTAGCTTGAACACTAGTCTGGGTGAGCGCTAGCTAGTGCTGAAAGATGACAGTTGGGGTAAGGAGACTTACTGTTCTGTGCTATGCCATGCGGAGCATGAGCTCTTGTGTGTCCTTGTACTGAACCCAGAAGAAACCCAGCAGAGCAAAAGTATTTAGAAGTCTTAGCAGTTGGCAAAAACCTCCTCTGGCCTGGGAGAGTTTTACATTTGATAATATGTTTACTCCGTGCATGCCAGAGACCCACTTGATATCACTGCTCCGAGTGCTCTGACCTGCGTCCAGCGGGCAGCAGGGGAAAACCATTTCAGAGTACACACTTTCACAGTCACGCAGGCTCAGGAAGCCACGCTATCCTTTTTTTTTTCTTTAAGCGGTGTGGTGGAAATCTGTACGTTTTTAATTAGAAAGTAAATAGAATAACTCTTTTACCTGGTGAGTAACCTTTATAATTCCTTACCTGTCTTAATGAATGTGCAGGAATGCAAAAGCGTGTTTGTAGAACAATTCTGTGAAACAGATGTCCCTGCTATGGAGTGCATCTGCAAAAAGATAAACTTTGCAGGGTGTGTGTGTGTGTGTGTGGGGAGGGGGGGGTGCGGCGCTATGTGCAGTACAGCCAGTAATTGGTTTCAGTAAATGATTCTCAAATCAGTTTTAAAAATTTCCGAATGCTATGAGCAGTTAAAAATGCAGCTTCTCCCACATGTTGTTTTCCTGGCTAATTTGGTTTACCCCAAAAATGCTTATGAGGAAATATAAATAAATCACAGATGACACAGGAAGCATAACTGACATAGGAGCTCTTTGTAAATAGATTTCTGGTGGTGCCATATGTCTAATAATTCTGGGTGGCAAGTTGTATGTATGGTGACCAAACAGTATAAAATTTTAACTCCCACAGTAATCGGGCCTGGAGATAGATTTATTGATACTTAAGCCATTAGCCATAAATGTTGAGTTTGAAGGAGTGAGTCTGCCCCTTGAAGGGATTATATAAGGTAGAAATTCTTCTAAGCTGAGTCATTGCAGTTCTGAGGGGACAGGGAGGGTAAAAAGCACACAGTATAGACCGTACGTATGGGCAACATGTCCCAGGACACGGGGACTGTTTGTTAGGGGCGGATGGGAGCTGGACAGATGATAGTCATGATCAGAATAATTGGGAGGCGGTGCATCTTTTTCGCCTGAGAGTTTTTTTGGGGAGTTTCCATTCCGGGGTGTGCTAACGTTATTTTGCTGTTTATCTTAAACCAACACAAAATTGGGAGTTCTTCCACTGCATAGAGAAAAGCTGTTTGATTCTCAATAAATTTTTCTCCGAGGCTTATCAAAGTAGGCTTCGCTGAGTGAGATTGCAGTCTTGGAAAACTCGGTGCTTTCCTGGTGGTGCAAGCTTCATGGTGACTCAGTGCCCACATATCCTCCTCCTCCTCCGCCCGCTCTTCCACCCCACCCTCCTCCTTCCACTCTGCCGATCTGTGCTCCATTTTGTACAAAGCTCAGGCAATGTGCCAGTGGTCATGCCAAAGAGATAACACCTGTGCCGATCAGGCTCATTCACATGTGCCTTCCCGTACCCTCGCCCCTATGAAAGAAATTGTAACAGATGTATCTTTTCTCAAATCCACATTCTGCGGAATAGGTTACCAGGGGCTTCTTTAGGTTGAAGAAGAAAGTGGCCGGATATTGGAGAAGAACGAAACCCAAAACAAACAAAAACAAAATGAAAATCACTTTCCATGTGTGCTTGCTTACTGCCATGTCGAACTCCCCGCTGTTCATCTCTGCATCCAGAAGTGTTGTAGCTCCGCCACACATTGGGGCAGAGGGTTCCCGAGGCAATCGATCTTTGGAGGAGAGCGCAAGAAGGATGTAATCAACGTGTGAGACATAGCAGTCCCGTTCATGGTTAACCCCGGCCCTGCTGACACCGTGTGTGCCGTGTGCGCCTGTGTCTGTGTTATTTCCCCAGAGGACAGGATACTATTGATTCTGTGTTGCTGCTCCACGTTGTCGTTGAAGTAAACAAATGAAAGAAAGCGGACAAAGCTCCCCTTTGTTTCTTTTCCTGTCTTCTGGGCTTCATGTCTTTTTTAAACGGTGGTCCGAGAGCAAGCAAACCAACAACATGCGGTAACTAGGGTTGGGTTTTGTGCTGAGAGAGTGCATTCTGCAATGGCATTAAAAGTTCTCCGTCTTTCCCGCACCGCCACCTCTTGTAAGAAACACCTCAGTAAGAAACACCGTATCTGTAAAGATATTCTTACGTGAGCGGCGTTTATACTGTATTTCTGCTGGGGCTGTAATTCTACTGTAGTCATAAACATATACTTAGTACAATATTCTCTATATTTTGCCATTTGCATTCCCAGTCATTTCTTTATAAAATAGCATGTTTCAATCAGGATTTCCTCTATGACTGTAATTGAAATCCATCGTGTTTTATTTCTACTGTTAACAAATGAGCCAAAAATCTTCATTCTTACATTGTGTCTGTGTGCGTGCTTGTGTTGCATTGTCCCTCACTTTTTGTCTTTGTGCGTGCACATAGGGGTGCATATGTGTTAGTGTGTCCTTTAGTTTGTCTCAGTACATTCCACCCCCCCTCCTCTCCCTCCCCTCCCTCTCCTTCCTTCTCCTGGCCTCTGCCACATTTTCTCCCATCTAGGTCACATTCATAAATGTCATTCTTGGGAACTCTAAGCCAGTGATCTTAATATGTTCACCCGAAACAGAGGCCTTCTTCACTAAGTATCCAGAACCTGGGCCCTCTCAGGAGCAGGGGGGGTCCTGTTTGGTTACAAATAGCTTTTCTGCTCAATTGGTTTTATTGGTTGCCTTTGGACTTTGCAAGTCAGGAAACGTGAGTGGCAAGTGTGATCGGTCAGAATGGAATTCTTTTTACCTCACGCTTTAATTTGTTTTGAGTTCCTCCCAAAAGCAAAATTGAAACATATTTCATTTGCTTCACTGCATGAGGAGAGTGTGGCGAAACTCGTGAAACGCTGCAGACACATGTTAACTGCTATTGCTAACTTTTGATGTCGACAACAGTGTCTTTCTCAGTGTAATTTCAATTTGATTGCAGCTTAGCAAAGTTTATTCACAATAATATGGTTATACAGTGTGTTATTGTCCTTTGTATGAATAGCAGGGCTTATTGTCCATTGATAGCTGACCCTGTGAGTTTATCCGACTCCTGTCCTCTGTGGCCTACAAAGGACTCCTCTCAAAGTGCTGACAGATTGCCCTCTTTTCCTAGGTTTCCTCTCATAGCCTTGATTGACCAAAATAGGCTCTATATGACATGCTGCTTGTATTCAGAGAGACAGACTTACACACACACACACACACACACATACGTGTATTTACATACAAACTCACACAAACATTTCATGACTTGTCTCACGTGCCATTTGACATCCTCTTACTTTGACACATTTTCCTTAGTATGTGCCCAGGTTTTGTGAG
>OMLC01088684.1:0-14776 GCA_900302585.1 Regalecus glesne
AGACATGTCAGGAAGTGTTTGTAGTTCAGCTTCAGTCCAGTGTTGGTTGTTGACTTCAGACTCTTCCTGTGTCTCTTCAGGTGACGATGCTGATCCGGAGAGGAGAAATGGATTCACCTGCCACCACCAGACCTCCAACGCTGGACACCAGCCGCTCCATCTACAATGTGTTCAGCCTGCACTACTCTATGACGGCTACACAGACACGCAGACAACACAGACAGACACACGCAGACAACACAGACACACACACACACACACACACACACACACATAACCATTTAAAGTTTTTGACTGATATGAGAGAAAACATTTGGTGGCCTCGGAACTTGCGTGACCACTGCAATACAACCTGCTGTACAGAGTCCAGTTGCCCCCCTGATTTAGCTGAATGGTGAATCCTCATAAAACCAGTCTAACCCCTAGGTCACAAAAGAGCACCTCAGCTGTGATGTGCCAACTTGGGACATCTAAATAGTAAAGATAGACTCTGTTAGATGCTCACTACAACAGGTGTTCTAATGTCTTTATTTTTGAAATGATATTATTGTACTCGTTTATATTGGTGGCATGGTGGCCCAGCAATTAGCTCTTTTGCCTTATGGCAAGAAGGTCCTGGGTTTGAATCCCATCCCATGCCTATTCTGTGTGGAGTTTGCACGTTCTCTCTGTGTCTATGTGGGTTTCCTCTGAGTGTCTGGTCTCCTCCCATCATCAAAGAGACGTGCATGTTAATATTCCTGCCGGTGCCCCTGAGCAAGGCAATAGGAAAAAGTGCTAGAGTTGTTTCCAGGGTGCTGCAGATCTTCACTGCTCCTATACGATAGGTTGGGTCAAATGCAGAGAATAGATTTTATTGTAAAAATGTAATGAAAAAAATCTTTCTTTACTGCAATACCCAACTGCAAATGTGTGAATCTTGCACAGAAGAAACCCAAGTCCTCTAGATTTGTTTTTCTATTAGTGAAATTGACATTTTATTCATTTATTACTATCTGCACAGATCCTTATCCTCCTCTTATCCACTTTACTAAGTCATTCATAGATATGCACATACTACGAAATTCTTAGACATCCCTTTCAAGATATTATATTTTTAGATTCAATTAGACGGAGGCTTTTCCATTTAGGAAAACTGAATTAAGTCATCTGCGTTTTAGACCCAATGGAGACTCACCAAGCATGCAATAAAACCTGACTTGACTCATGTAAGTGAATTTGGACAGTCATGTCTGCCACCTCTCAAACAACGTGATGGGTTTTACATGATCAGTTCTCACCATCTGATCAATATCAGCTTCACTCCACCTTGTGTGGTCACTAGGGGCCGCCGTAGCTCGGTGGTACAGAACGGGAACTGACATGTCAGATGTCGCGGGGTTTCAACCACCGTGGGGCGCCAGGAATGGCTTCTGGCCTTAATCCCCCAAATTCCATCCACAACGTGGGGACTAATAGTGATATCAAAAAATGCAACTCATCTGTATTTAGCTATTATATTCCTACAATGAAAGGTTTCCTCTGCATTTAACCCATCCTCTTGTCTAGGAGCAGCGGGCAGCTGCAGACCCTCGGGAGCTGACCCGCTTTGCCTCCTGTTTTTGTTTGATGAAAGATAATAATAGAGGGAAAGAGAAAGCTTGTCGAAGTGTCCTTTACCAAAACACTGAACTCCTGACTGCTCAAGCCCTGAGATGGAATAACAACCTGTTCAGGGTGTTTTTCTCCACCTTCAGCCCAGTGACCGCTGGGACCACTTTTTGGCCTTCACGTCGTATTGCTAAACTGGTAAGCGTTGTTTCCTCTCTCATCTTTTACAAACCGGGAGTCATTACAACGAAAAGAGAAAGGTTATGGGAGGGGGCATTTAGAGGCTGAGTCAGAGTTATCCAGAGGCTGCTGAAATCCTTTAATGTACACTAGTAGTAGAATATGGATGGAGTAAATCAATGCCTCGGTGCTGTGGGCTCGGCTTCCATTAGTCTTGATGGGAGCCTGGAACCGGACAGACAGGCTGTAATCTGTTTAGGTGTAATAAATGCAGCCAATTTCAGATAACTGCATGGCTAGTCAAAGATCATGCATCATAATGCTTGACAGGGAGGAGTTTCAGTACATGTTGAAGTTGCTTAAAGTAAAGGCAGCATGAGTTAAAAGTTGTTAATGGGAACGCTGAAGGTTTTGGGGTGTAGTGCCTTTGAATCACCACAGAGGGGCCTCAGAAGTTCAACCAAGACATTGCCTGTATGCATTTGAATCACTCTTTAACATTTGTTTTAGTATAATGCACATAGTGAATGTGGTTGCAAATAACCATATGGGCATCAGTTTCCCTGTAATAGCAAGAGCACACTGAAATTGACCAATTACTAAAGTGACCTTTCAACTAACAGAGCAGCCCAATTGGTAATAATGCATCGTCCGTTGTCACCGCCCACACTTCTGTGTCTTTCAGAGTGTGTAGGTGAATGTGATGGCAGAGTAGCATGAGAAACTTGTGCTTTTAGATTACAGGAGTACAAAGGAGATTCTTATACTACTTACTGTTCAGCCTATTTTGAAGCCTATTAATCAATAGTAACTATTATTGCATTAGGTTACAGATGGTAAAATAAAAAGAATGAAATGGATGACTTGGATCCCTGCCAGTGTGTATGGTAGGGATAGATAATTGATAAGGATGAATAGGAAAACTGGTGTGAACTATCATGGGGATAAAGTTGGTTGAAGCACTGTAGAGTGGTATGGCATAAAACCTAAACGTGTGACCTAAATGTGCATTTAAGAATAATCTCACATGTCCACCATGCATTTCATTCATTTATCATTATAGATACAGACAGGATTAGGAACGAGTATATTAGAGGGACAGCTCAGGTTGGACGGTTTGGAGACAAAGCAAGAGAAGATTGAGATGATTTGGACATGTGTAGAGGAGAGATGCTGATATACTGGGACTGTCAGAAAAGAGGAAAACCAAAGAGGGAGTTTATAGATGTGGTAAAGGAGGATATGCAGGTGGCTGGTGTGAGAGAGGATGATGCAGAGAACAGGAGATAGAGACAGATGATCTACCGTGGCGACCTCTAACAGGAGCAGCCCAAAGTGGTTGTAAATGAAAGAAAAGCACATTTTTTTCATTAACTCATGTTGAAGATTTATTTTTGGATATGTTGGTGTGCCATAAATATAACAGTATGACAGCTTTTACAACTGAAATCTAACACAATCTCATTCATCTGCATTTTCACAAGTACAGTAATAACAATAGTATACAACATCACTGTCACACTTGGGAGGTAAAGAGGAGAAGGAGGACCTTTAACCTCCTGATATAAATGTGGCGCATCTGTCCCTTTTCTCTTGTGCATATTCCCATGTTGTTGACAATCTGTAATAACTGTCAAGTCTGGAAAGTAAATGTTACCCCCCCCCGGGATAGGAGTCTTTATTGCAGGTCAAGTGCAATTGCTGCAGCAGATTGGGGCCCTGCGGTTTTAACCACATCATGATGTTATGGTAATTTTTTCAATCACATCTAATAAGAAGGCAGATCATGTAAAAACAAGTGCTATACAATGGCTGGGAGGCAGGTTTGCTGTAAAGTCATTAGGGGCCTCTATCTTGAGGGAAAACCCGAGGATTCCAGCACTGCCTTGGAGAAGCTGATTGGTGGTTGAAATTACCAAAATGTAATTTGAACATTGGGACCACAATGGAATGTTAAGAGGGGGAGTAAACACCAAGGAATGAATAAGAGGACAACAGGGGCCTCCGATATTTTCATTACGCTGCACCGGGACTCAGAGGACTGAGAGAGGGACTATGGGCGTAAGCACTTAGTCTTCCAAGGTGCGGAAGGCATTCTGCATATCCTCCAGGAGCTGATTATAGTCTGCTTTGATCTTGGCCTCCCCATCCTTAACTGGGTCCTGAAACAACAGTTTAAATAGAAAAATCTGTTAGATCCAGGGAAAAAACAGAAGCTCATTGCAGATGGTCCTAGGCCCTAATATGAGATCTATTCATTTAAGGGTTTATCTCCCACAACTTGAAATTAAAAATCTCTATAAACCTCCACTCCCCAAACCCCCCCCCAAAACCCCAACAATTTGGTGTAGCCATTGATGGACCCCAAACAGGTGCTGAAGAACAACCAACGAACCTTGAACTTCATCGAGCTGATCTTGTAGAGGATCTCTCCCATGTGTTCCTTGATTATTGCCCAGGTGATTCTGTTGTCACTCTGGGATGTAGTTTCCACTGCATGTCGGGCCAAGTCATAAAACGCAATCATGTTGGAGAGAATCCCAACAGTTTTGTAAAAGGGGCAGAATCTGTGGTCAGAGACATAGGAAAATAAAACTAAGGCTCAACAATGCGTACATGAGTGCTAATGGAAAAAAAATACTGTCAGAAATCTGGGTGGCCTTCCAGCTTGTCTACTAGATATGTAAATCATTTAATTTTCGAAGATTTTTGACTTTAGCCAAGTGATAAAAATCAAATGAGTCCAGTAACATCTCGGTTATAGCTTACACCCTAGTGTTTGGAGATTTAGCTAAATTTCTGTGTAAAGCGAATGTATAAATATGTGTTCAACTAAACATAAAAATACCACCCATGTCAATACAAGGTCCATTTTTTGTGACACGATTAGTCCCCATGTTGTGGGGGTGGACACGACTTAGACGGAGCTTGGAGGATTAAGGCCAAATGCCCTTCCAATGCCCTGTGGCTAGTTTTTACCTGTCATACGAGGTATAACCATTCTGCTGAAGGAAGTCGTCCTTGATGAGCTTAGCAACTTCTAATGTAATCTTGTCAGTCTCAGCAAGCGATGCCTATGATTAAAAAAAAGATAGATACTGTCAGCAGTGGCTTGGCTTCTTTATTTGTGCAGGGTGGTCAGCTGATAAAATTAATTTGATTATATATTCACTTGATCAAAACAATAGATATGATAGAATAATTTTATTTTGAATATTAATTTCAAGTAATATATCTATTAATGTAAAAGCCTGAATGCATGGGAAATTTCAATATAATATCTATCGGAACTTCAAAATCAGACCCAGACAAAACATAACATATGGTGTGTGCCTTGTGTTGTGAATTTGTTTTTCCATTGTCCCCGAAAAACCCTTCAGGATGCAAAATTGCTAAAATTCCAAGCAAAAAAAAACAACGAACAACACTGCAATGTAACTTGTTCTCTCAACAGAGATTTCCTTTCTAGTTTCTATAGGCAATCCTAACACCTTGTGAAATCCTCATCTAATAGCCTTAACCTTAGCGCCTCACCTTGCCCACAAGTTGCACGATTTCAGCCAAATCCTCCTCCTCCTGCAGAATCTCCTTTGCTTTTGTACGGAGAGGTACAAATTCAGGAAAATTCTTGTCGTAGTATTCATCCAGAGCACGAGTGTACTTGCTGTAGCTAATGAGCCAATTTACTGAAGGGAAATGCTTTCTCTGAGCTAGCTTCTTGTCCAATCCCCAGAATACCTAAAATGATAAGGATACACACACAACGATGGGTATGGAGACAGAAAGCTAAGCTAGGATGTGAAGGAATCCAAATATCGCTAAAATGCTGTGTTTAAAACCGACTTTACCTACCTGAACAATACCCAATGTTGCTGAAGTGACTGGATCTGAGAAATCCCCTCCAGGAGGTGACACACTAAGAGGAATTAACAGTATTAAGTAAATAGTACCACAGCTACAAAGAGGCGGCCATCTTAAAATGAACCAGCAAAATATAAAAATATTTTGATGGAAAAAAGGTTTTTTGGGGTATTCGTTGCCCGAGAACCAAACAAACCCAAACAAATAAGCAACAACTCACGCTCCTACGATGCTGACGCTGCCCTCTCTCTCTGGATTTCCCAAGCACTTCACACGCCCAGCACGCTCATAAAAAGAGGCTAGCCTGGCACCAAGGTAGGCAGGGTATCCACTGTCTGGACACAATAGTATACAAATATTTGCCAATGTTAATATTCTTCTAGAATCTTTGTTTCTGCTGGTCTTGTATATAAGCTCCCAAATCTATTTTGGAAATGAACTCACCAGCAGGCATTTCTGCCAATCTGCCAGAGATTTCCCTCAAAGCCTCAGCCCACCTAGACGTTGAATCAGCCATCATACTCACATTATAACCCATGTCTCTGAAGTACTCAGATAGCGTGATCCCTGCAGAGATAGTTTAGATGAAAATGCCACATTTCTTCAGACTAGGTAAGCACATAGGAAACATGGTGTCATTCAGGGCAAAGATGCAGAAACAAACAGGAAATAGATAGAATACACACACTGATAGGCCAAAATATTATGGTCAACCGATTAACATTGATCTCCTCCGAACTAGGCACATGTTAATGTCTGGGTAGATTAGATGATAAGCAAATAATCAGTCCTCGTAGTGAATGAGTTGGATGCAGGGGAAATGTACAAGAGTAATGATTTGAGCAATTCTTACAAGGGCCAAATTTTTACGACCAGAAAACTGGGTCAGAGCATCTCTGAAATCCCAAGGTTTGTGGAGTGCTCCCGGTCAGCAGTGGTGAGCTCGTACCCTTCAGTTATCTCCAGATCTCAATCCATTAAACATCTGTGGGATGTGCTGGACTGACCAATCCAATCCACGGTGGCTCCACCTCCCAAATGACTGGACTTGAAGGATCTGCTACTAATGTTTTGGTGCCAGATACCACAGGACACCTTTAAGGGTCTTGTAGAGACCATACCTTGGTCTTTGCGGTTTTGCCAGGACATTGAGGATCAACAGCATATTCAGCATAATGTTTTGGCTCATCAGTTTATGTTAAATAAGAATAGAGTTGACACAAAAGAAGAGTGGATTAAGAAGTAATTTAACATAAAGGATGCTCTTCTCTTCAGAGAGAGGTGTTGGTACCTGTGTAAATAGAAGCTTCTCTGGCAGCCACAGGCATGTTAGAAGTATTGGCGACCAATGCTGTTCTCTTCATGATGCTCTCAACCTTACCATCTACTTCCATAGTGAGCTGTTGGGCACAAAGAAATTATGTTGTTGTTCTTTAAGAAATTATGTTTTAAACAATTTTTTAATTCTTTTTTTTCCAACCAACAAATAAACAAGCTCACAGATGTGTAGGACTACATTCTGTCGTGTACCTCAGGGAAGTCTCGCAATACTTCAGACATTTCATTTCCACGTTCTCCACAGCCCACATAGATAATGACATCACTATTGGAGTACTTGGATAAGGACTGTGAGATCACCGTCTTGCCACACCCAAAAGCACCTGGTATCGCAGTGGTACCACCCTGCACACAGCTAAAAAATAATAATGATGGGACAATTTAATAATCTCCGAAGAGTGATGATCTTTTTCACTCGCCAGCACAATAGGGAGGTTAGAGCACTGGGGTCAGCTAGAGAAAAGAATCCTTGAAGCTGGCTAATAGGGAATTTGTTAAAAGGGTGCCTTCTAACACATAGGCATGAATAGTTGTCCTCTAGTTACACAGTGGTCTCTATTGAAGCCCCCCCCAACTTAATATTGAAAAAGCAAAGGAGGTAAAGACATGGATCTAGAAGTATCTTTGCCATTCATTTATAGTATATATTCATAATGCATAAAAAGCTGAATTTTGTGTTGCTCTATATCAGCCAAAGTGATTACAGAAGATTAAAATAGACTAGAATGGTAATGGAAATAGAAACTGGTGGTTCTCAATTAAATCTGCAAGAATGAGATTAAAAAAACTACACAGAAAGCAAAAAAAAGCATTTTAAACAGCAAAAAAACAAAACCAAAAACCCACACCAATTCAAACTACTGCTAGCTATAAGCCCTTCTTTAGCACTGACATGAGCAAGGAGCTAATGAAGAGAGGGTTTCTTACGGGAATAGGGCATCCAGAACTCTCTGGCCAGTAAGCAGCGGATGATTGGAAGGTAGCTTCTCTGTGACTGGACGAACTTGGCGTACGGGCCAAACCTGTACCATGGTGAACTTTTCCTTTACCCCTTCAAATTCTAGCTCCAGGACCACATCCTGAATACCCAAAGAAAACCAGAACAAATCACCGACTGAGAGTTATCAGTCAGACCCAAAAGGACATTCATTTCTGGATGGTCACTCACAGAGATATCGTAGTTTCCAGGTGGAGCCAAATAGGTGACGGTGCCTCTGTTACGCGGTGGGAGCATCAACTTGTGCCTGATTAGGGAATTCTCATACACCATGCCGTATATATCACCGCCTGTGACATGACTGCCAACCTTGAAGGGGGTTAAAATGCAATTTGGGAGCACTGTTGAAGGCTTCACATTGAAGTATACACTACACCCCGTGCAAAATACCCCATTCTTACCCGCAGACTCTGGCCAGGAGAAAATTCCCATTTGGCATCTCTGTTGAGAGCACCGATGTTGACTCCTCTGGGGATGTAAATGCTCTGAGTGAGATCATTGATGTCCTTCAGAGGACGCTGGATTCCATCAAAGATGGACCCCATGATACCTGGACCCAATTCAACAGAGAGAGGTTTTCCTGTGCGAAGGACAGGGTCACCAACGGACACACCCGCTGTGGGACACGTTTAGGAAAACCAAACAAAAAAAGCAAGACACAAGAATTTTGGTGTCAAGCGAACCAGTTCTAAAAAGCAACTTGGATCACTGAATTTGACCTAAAGAATAATATAGCCAACAAGTTTGAAATAACTAAACTCGTAATCACAAAAACATCTAAACTTTGTTAAAGGTAGAATCTGCAATGGATTACGCTGCATTGAGTATGTGGAGTACTGTGACAAAAAAAACAAGCTCTACTGACAAGATGAAAGATGACATATTCTCACCATCAATTCAACGTTCTCATCTCTTTGAGAAATCGAAACAAATGAAATAGATAAAATATTCCTCTATTAGTCCCACAGGTGGAAATTTTGCATTTAAACCCTAAAAGGAAGTGAAAGTGATGTGGAATAGGCTCATTTTTCTCCTATGCAAATCATAGACAATGTTTACAAAGTCTGACTAAAATAATGGCAAAAGTAGGGGAGACAGCCACTAAGCACATCAATTATGGATTGTACCTTTAGGTCACATTACAATATTTAGGATTTTAGAGCAATACTGAAATAGAATTATATCTCTTGGTGTTATTTCTAGAAAAGGTCACAGGTTAAAAAGGATACATGTCTCTTCATAGACCTGGATGGTTGCCATGTCTCCCTCCAAACGAATGATTTCTCCCACCAGCTCACAGTGGCCCACACGAACCAGCTCATACATGGCAGCTCCTGCCATTGCTGTGGCTGTCACGACTGTTCATTGGATAAAAACAAAACAGATACATAAATTCTACCTTTTAACAATTCTGTGCTTCAATACAAAGCTCTGCCATTATAGTAAATATAGATATTTTTATTAGCTAGTCTTAGTGTCACCCAGGTTAATCTCTTCCACATTGTACAAATACAAAGAGGAAAAATCCCATTCCAAACAACAAAGTATACCTGGACCAGAAACCCCATGTACATATCCAAACTGGCTCTCTCGTTCCTCATCCTGGATCTTTGGAAGTTTGGAGGTATCCATCTTGAAGGTGTCTGACCAAAAGAAAAGAGAAGTTTCCCTTCACATTAAATATGCAGCAAAAACAGATGGAAAAAATACTTAAACTCAATCAAAGACAAAGAGACGGCCATCACGATAATTCTACATTCCACGTTTTACTTTGACATAGCAAAGGTATCAGCCAATGATATAAATCCCAAGTGTAAGAAATGTTTTACAGATGGTGAAGCAACTGCATCAGGGAGAAACGCCTTAAGTGTCAGGTGCCATAGAGTAGACTGTTTTAATCGATGCAACAAACACACCGTGGGTATTAGCTTAAGCAGTAGAAGCACTGAACTCCATGAGATATCAAGGACACACGTCGCCTACCTGCTTGACACACCATATAGCTAGCTACAGCTGGCAATAGCAGCAACACAACCAAACCAAGACGGAGTCGACTCCGAGTAAACAAGCTAATATAGCTGGATCCTAGTACATTCTTGTTCAATGATATAGTTTAGTTACCTTGGGGATCACGTCGACTAAATGACGTTAAAAAACATCCCTAATGATTAATGAACCTAATTTTACTGGTTAGGTAAAAAAACGACATTAGTGCATGTTATCAACATCAAAGCTGATTTGTACGCACTCTTGTCAGAGGATCGGTCAGGTGACTACTAGCTAGCAGCATGTCCTTACCCGTAACGTTCCAACAATCCGCTCTTATAATTGATTCAGTCGAAAAAAATGACGAAAGCAAGCGCGGGAAATCAAATCAAAACTCATAAATTTTAAAGTTCATTTATGGAACAAGGTATGTGTGTTGATACGTACCAGTCAAGTATTTAACTACTATGACTGACGAGAGCGATCAAAGGAGGAGCCTCATAATATTCAGAACTCATGTCATGAAGGTGGAAACTAACTCCCATTGTGGCTCAACCCGTTCTGATCATAGATAGATATATGGCAAAGAGATCCAAGATGGCAAAAGACCTCTAACAGTTTCTCCACTTCCTGGTTAGGTCACGTGAGTGCTGATGCAGTACAATCACGAGAAAAATAAAGACATGGAAAATGTAATACAATGACACTAGTTTATACCAAAATCTATTAAATTAATCAATATTAAATCAATTTATTCAACTTGTTGAAATGAAGAAAAGTCCTCACACTTCTTATTCGTCTAGCACTGCCAGACTGTTCTGATCCGGACCATCTCTGATTAACGGGGTTTAACGCTTTCATAATGACGGAGGACTTGGTTCTTGAGAATTTTATCCAAGTGTTAAAAGAAATATACCAAATTATGTTAATTTCAAACGAAGGCTTTCCACTTTGAATACAAACACGATTATGTTTTATCTCTTACAGTAATAAATAAATAAAAACTAAGATAATTATAACCAACAATATAACAGTTCTGCTATGCTTCTCCCATTGGCTTGACTGCTGTTCTCAGAGCTTAAATTGGAGCGTCAGGAGTCAGGTGCTGGAAATGAGGCTTCACACCTTAGTGCTGAAAGTGGAATTAGATTTATTAGTCTTTCCTCATCATGCAGGCTTCAAGAGTGAGTAATAATATGAAAGCGTGTCTCCATCGCAACAAACGTTACCCTGGACTCTGCATTTTACTATTTGGCAAATAAAGCAGCTACAACGCAACAGCCAGATTGCTCATCATGTAGTCATGTCATATAAATCTCTTCAAAACCACATGACGGTTAAATACTCTTGTAGTCGTGTGTACACTGCCGCTCCGTGGACAGTTGCCTGAACTGCACAGACATTTACGAATGAAGAGGTCCGTTTTACGTGTCACGATTGGTCCCCATGTTGTTGGGGTGGACACGGATTAAGATGGTGTTTGGGTTTTGGGGGATTGAGGTGAGATGTCCCTCCTTATACCCCATGATGGGTTCAAACCCGCAGCTTCTGGCTTGTCAGTTCCCTAAAGGCGTATTCTACGACGGAGATACCACATCCCCTACACATATATATTATATGAAGGCATCACATTTAACATAAATGTGATTAAAGAGGATTCATTTTTATTGATGTGCTGATTTTTTTCAGAGGTATATCCCCCAAAAGACCAGTCATTGACAGAACCAGTTCATTCTGTGACAGTACATTGTTTAGACATAGCTGACAAAAGCTGACAAATCTTGGTCGTTTTCGTTTTTTTTACTGTCATCAGATACCAACATTAAGATTCTTGGTTGTCATAAGAGTCACACTGGCTAATGGAAAAATGTGCAGTAACAGACTGACAGAATAGTTAATACTTATTTTGGTGTGTGAAAGAAAGGAAAGAAAAGCCACTTTATTTGGTCATTGTATTTCCTACAAGTGACCCTCAGTCAAGCAAAAACATCCGCACATTTGCCATCCTAAGGGTCAGGTCAGTCTGACCACTCATTGTCGTCTGTCTCAGAGTCTTCGTCAGAGTCACTGTACTCCACTGCGATGCGTCGGGACAGAATGGCGGCCACATCATTCCCGACTAGCTGCCACTTGTTCTGCTGCTCTTGCTCTTCCTGGACCTTTTTCAGTTGAATGCCTTAAAATAAAACACAAATAAATGATTGATATTAGAGATGCATACAATTATATATAAATGTACATCATGTCATGTCATATCATAGTTAGATCCAAAGTCTGTCAAGTATAAAAATGAACAGGATACAAGAATAAATGATAAGCATTGGTATTACCCCGACTCACCCATACGGATGGCAGATAACAGGTCACTTCTTGCATCTCTTATAGGCTGAGCATCCGCTCTGTTTCCCTCACCCTGTCCTGGTAGATGAGAGAGGGCAGCTGGAGGAACAGGTGGAGGTGGAGGACCAGGAGGAGGAGGAACCATGCAAGGTCCCAGGGTCGGTATGGGTGGGAGTGAGTGGCCCGGACCTACTCGCATGGGTCCATTATGGGGGATGGGGGTTAGTGCACCAAGCGGAGACCCAAAGGCTGTCTGTGCTGATGGAATGATTGGGCCTGAGGCAGGAGGTTGTGGTCCAGTGGTGGAAAAGTATTCCATGTGGCTATCAGAAAGATAAAGCAAGGGAGAGCATGAAGTCTGATTCAACTACGTGCTGGAGAAATGATGTAATGGAAAACAATAACAGTAAAATTAATTCTTTATCTGACTCAGGAAAGCAGAGAAGGATTTCCGCAAACCTACTTGCGATCAGTGGGTGGAGGTAATAAACCATTATTTCGCTCTGAAGACTGAGTTGCTGGTGCGATGTAGCTTAGGTTTGCTCCCTTGTAGTTGACCTCAATGCTGTGATATTCATGCTCCACAGATGGGGACGGGTCAGTGCTCCCCAGCATGTGACCGTGAGGCTTGGCTAAATTAAATGGAGCGTGGATAGGGCACGGAGGAACTGGGAAGTCTGGGAGGCCAGGTCTGCATAAGGAGAGAGGTCTTCACAGACTGGACAGGTACATACAGGTGGGGTATTTTCTCCCTGTTATTATCATAACTGATTCTACCATGTAGGTTACAGATGCTAAAATGTTCATAGTTAATGTTTCTATGTAAATTTCAGTATTCCTAGTTTTGTCATCTTGAAGTATGATTGATTGCTCAAATTAAGCATTAGATAGATGAATGGATGGATGGAGGAATAGATATAAAGACATAAATATACATTATGCAGAGAACTTGCCACTCACTACAATGCTCAGAAGGGGTCACAGATAGTTTGAAAGTTACCAAATTCAGCAAACTCGGTATGTTTAAATATATCTGCAGTACTAATTTGGCCTCATCATCCTGCTGCAAACACATGGATTTTCTGATGTGCATATCCAAGCAAATATGTATTCAGTGATATAACATCCATGCTTGAAGCATCCCGGAGTGCCCTATTTAAATACATAGTTCTGTTGATGAAAGAGAAACAAATGTTTTATTGTATCTACAATTATTCCAATGAAACCTGACAACTCAATGGTCTCCAAAGCTGGTCCTCTGAGTTTCTTTATAAAACTCAGCCATCACAGATTTAAGCAACGTAGAACCCAAAGAGGGCTCTAGAAGAGAACCTACACACCTGCCATCAGGGGAGAGGGAACCCTCGGAGGAAACCCCACAACGGAGAGTGTGTGGATGGTGGTGATCTGGCCGAAGCTCCTTGTCCAACGCCATGATGTTCCACTCCTGCCTACGGTTTCGGACCTTTCTGACTTTCTTCACCTCACGTTGAAGTGTGCTATCTACACAGCGTCTTTGCTCCTGGAAAAAGGGCAGAGGGATGACAATTAAGATGGTGGTCACATCCAAGAGATCATTGTGCTCCAAACTAGACACATCTAAACAGGAGTCTATCCTCACCCTCTGCCTTCTGCGTTCTCTCCGCTTGTCTTCCGTGTCCTGAAGCATCTTTTCCTTCCACAAGTCGAAAAAGTATGATGGGTTGGTGTAAAACTTCATAGCATCAATGTGATCTTCCCTGTATTAAATGTAGAAAACATAACCTCAAATTACATCCGGATGTATGCTCGATAATCTAGGCAAGGAAATCTCAGGAAGTTGAATCAGTTCATCTGGACACAATGTTTATGGAGAGAAACATTTCATATTTGTCGGTCTCAACTTGCTGCAGGTATCCCCAACATTATAAACAGCACAGCTGCATAAAGACCAAATCCCACATGAAATACTACTCATGAAGACTGACTGGGTTGCTGTGACACAGCTTGCCTGACACAAACGGTACCTGTAAGCAGTGAGGGCACTCAGAGGTGGGTGGTTGTCACTCTGGTTGTACATCTCACCGACAGGTTTTGGCATACTGGCCCTGGAGACTACCTGCTGGTTCTGGACAGTAGAGCTTTTAAATGCCTTCCTCATATTGATTTCATGAAGAGAGACTGGAACAATAAGACAGAGGCTTCAAGTTTAATTTGAGACGTATGGAGTGTGTGTAAACTTGTGCCTTGCTCTTCATCCCTGATGACCTATGACCTTTACTGACCTTCTTCCACGCTGGAGTCCAGCTGAGTGACCTTGACAGCCAAGCGGTCGATGCGATCCTGGAGTGAGTTTGCACGCTCATAGAATGAATTAGCCTCACTAAAAAGCTCAGCAAACACATTCTCCGCATGCTTACCTGAAAGAAAAGAGAACAGAAGCCATTAACCTATAGAGTTTCTGAGGTGTCCAGTCAGAGGCATGTAGTGACAGCTGACTTTAGC
>OMLC01088685.1:0-15604 GCA_900302585.1 Regalecus glesne
GTCTAGAAACAAGTTGGGGGCAAAGCGTAACTGGAAATGGTGACATTAAAAGGAAACAATCACATGTTTTTTTCAACATTATGTCTCTGGAGGTGTCTGGATGACACACCATCAGGAGCCATATTACTTAGCAGTCTTCTGAGTGTTGCTCTAGAGCCATTGGGAGGCCTCCGGTGGTGTAGGGGGTTAAGACACCTATGTTCAGCGCATCTCTGTCAGACAGTCGGGTGTTCGAATCCCAGCTGCACCGTTTCCAACCATGGCCAGAGGTCCATAGTTAGTGGGTCATAACTGGCTAAGCCTCACATGGGTATAGGGGTTAGGTTGGATAAAGTATTCTGGGTTCACTAGTGTCCCCCTCTGGGTCGTCCAGGCCTCTTGGTTAAGTGAAGGGAAAGTACTCTGCTTCATTCTCCTCTGACCGCCAAGCACTGTGCTTTCCCCACCAGACCATGATGTGTGGACTAGTGAGGGCTAGTGGTCATGTGACTTGGAGGAGACACATGCTACCACTTCCTCCTTCCTGTTGAGGTTCTAGAGGAGCATCAGAGAGACTGACCCAGTAGTAGGACACTCAGGGAATTTGGGTGTGAAAAAAGGGGGATTAAAAAAAAGAGCCACTGAAATTGAGCAGAGAAGTGTATACCGGTGACATCCCTGACACAGTGAAGGTGAAATGATCTCCTGGTGTACTCATAGCCTGCATCGTGTATGAAAATCTGAGCATTCCCCTACAAGGTACAGAAGAAATGTTGAAAATCGACATCGTTTCCCTTTAAAACCTTTTTGCATTCAATACTTTCATTGTGTCTTCATTTCACCACGTACGCCCAGCTTAGCTAGGACTGGTCCGTTTTACATGTCACAATTAGTCCCACATTGTGGGGGTGGACACAGATTTAGATGGAGCTTGGGGGGATGGATTAAGGCCAGATGCCCTTCCTGATGCCCCGCAGTGGGTTAAAACCCCCCACCCTCTGGCTTGTTAGTGGACACTCTACCCCTGAGCTACTGTGACCTTCAAAGCTAGGCCTATGCCTCAATTTTGTCACATAAGCGGTACTTACTAACAATGGATGAGTGTCCACAGGGAAGGAAGACATACTTCCAAGTGCGTATGACTCAATTTCGTTTTTTATGCAGCTCGTCAACTCCACACATGTACACGTTGATTTTGCTGTTGTTCATTTGGACACGTGAAGCCGGCCAAAATGTGGGGTTTTGTGTTAACTGCTGTTCACTTGAGCAGAAAAAGAGCTTTAATTAACGTCAGAGGCCTCCTTGTCTACAAATATGTTCGTTTTTCATTGTACATACATAAAATGAAATCTTTCCTCTGCATTTAACATATCCTAGAGCGTAAGAGCAGTGAGCAGCTGCAGCATCCAGGGACCAATTCTAGTTCTTTCTACCCCTGCCTTGCTCAGGGACACAGGCAGGAGTACTAACCCAAACATACATGTCTTTTTAAGGGTGGGAGGAAACCCACACAGACATGGGGAGAACATACAAACTCCACACAGACAGGACCTGCAGTTCGAACCCAGGACCTTCTTGCTGTGCTACCCATGATTCTGCCACCAGCAGCGGACTCAATCAGCCCAGGTCACCTCCGTCCATCATGGGTGTGTTTGCCCAGCTGGTGGTGCAGGGAGGAGAGCAGAGACCTCACAGCTGTGAAGGTCAACTGAATCCACAAACTTGTCTATTTTCAAGTTTGCATCCTACGATGTTTGTCCTGCAATCTGTTCTAAGGGGCACTGATTTCTCCCCCAAAAATGAACACATTTCAAAACAACTGTCTTGCAGAATATAGGTCTCCACAACTTCTAAGCAGTAACAGGCTAACGCAACACCGTCGACTGTCAGTTACCACGTTCGACCTCACTGCTAACATGGTGAACACACACGTACACTGTCAGAGTTCGAGGGGGAAAGTGGGGCAAGGAAAATGGACAAAAATAAGAAATCTCAGCCTTAGAACAACAAAACGAACACGGGCTGTTCTCTTAAAGATCCCGAATCTGTCGTTTCATCAACAGGCATCCCTGGATTACTCAGTCGATAAACCCCCTTTGCAGAGGTAACACACCTGTTGGTGCTCACATCTGTAAACATGTGGCCTCCGTTTGACTCCTGCCAGAGGTAAACACGGTTAAACATCACGGATCAAGGGCTCTACATAGCCAAAGTGTGCATAAGTGAGTATATCCAACGTTACCTATTTTCCACGGGCTTCTTCAAGTTGAAAAAGGCTCGTCTCCCATATCAGAGCAAGGTCGGGGCTGGTCTGACGTCGGACAGTTCAAAAACATGTCACAGCAAGCGGAGAGAAGAGCATTTAACACGCAGATGTCTCCATGACACAAAACGATCTCTCGGATATAAGCGAAGGGCTTCACCAGTCATATCCACATCGTTCTTTCGTAGAGTTATCCGCCGACTTTTTTTTCTCTCCCCCCCCACACACTTTTTTGGGACGTACAGCGCCCCTGAACTCCGCCAAACTTCGTACACTTTTTGTCCTTTATGGTATAAAAAACCCACCGCAGACTGAGCGATCAGGTTGCGCTAGAAAGCCGCAGGACTGCGGGTTTGAGCCGTGCGGAGGGGATCGTCTGCCGTGTCGCGAGCTGTATCTCGGTTCAAATCTGCGCTGATAAACCGCAAAAGCGACACGCGCGCTTGAAACATGACTAAGACCGCTTCCGTCGGAGCGGCCCGACCAACAGTGGCTCGGCCCGGGTCCCGGCCCGGTTAAGTAAGGAGGGAATGTCGCTGGCACTTTCCCGATCTGGAGGCCAGATTACGGATTTTTAAATATACAATTTCGTCCCACCCCTCATTGTCTCACACGGGGTCTGCCTGGAATGTGTTCTCATTGCGGTTTTCCTGTTGCTTGCAAACCACTCATTTTCCCTCTTCCCTTCTAGCAAGACGGGAGTCTGCGTTTAGGAAAATCTGATGTGTGGACAGTTCACGATCCATTCTTTGATTTAAAAAAAAAAGGATTCAGCTTTGGATATTATTAATAATGATATTATCACACACGCATCTTGACATTTAAACCGCTTGTTTTATGGCTTGGATCATATCGTTTGTTAATGAGGAGGAACACACAATTTGGACTATTTCAACAAGGCAATGATGAACTCGGACATCTGAGTCTGACGCACTGCCACCATTGGTTACGTGCAACATTTGCAATATTTACTCACACGTCATTTTTAAGCCACTCCGTCTGTCCACTGGACCCTCACCACATTATTGCACCTCATCTGTTGAATTGCACTTTATCGGTAAAGTTATTTTCTTTTAACTATTTAGAGTGTGTTTTTTCACTACCGATACGTTTACATTGACCACGGCACAATGAATAGCGTGTTGGACTCCTGGTCAAGCACAGATGTGATTCAAAGGTTGTGGGTTTGAGACCCATTGGATTTGGTATATTATGGATCGAGTGCTTGGAGAGAGACTGGGGCAGCATGGCTCAGTGGGTAGAGAGGTCGTCTTTCAATCGGGAGGTTGCAGATTCGAGCCCCCCACCTGCAGAAAAGCGTGTCGAAGTGTCCTTGAGCAAGACACTGTTCCCCTAGTTGACCTGTGATGGACTGGTGACCCTTCAAGGGTGTATCCCTGCCTTTCACCTAATGAGAACTGAGATAGACTCCAGTTCCCCTGCAACCGGACTTTGGATAAGCGGTTGACAATGGATGGATAGAGAGATTTTAGGGGCAGCGTAGCTCAGCAGATAGGGAGTATTAAGTGAGCAAATATTAGTGGAGGATTGGTGGTTTGATCACTAGCCCCTGCACAAAACATGCCAAAGTGTCCTTGAGCAAGACACTCAAACCCTCTACTGCTCCCCGGACGCTGCAGCTGCTCACTTGTCCAATACAATAGGAAGGGTTGAAGGCATAGAACAAATTATTTGTATGCATGTAGTGATAAATAAATAAAGCTTTTATTTCTATTTTTTTAATTCTCTGTATGCACCATTTGAGGCTGACAACTGCAATTTCATTGTGCTTGCACAACCACAAACTGTCGAAACAAAGTGTTGGAGTCTGTCTATTGTTGATTCTACTTCTGTCAGTCATCACGCTGATGCCTTGTTTGCTAACCTCAGCATTTCCAACAAACCCCAACTTCTTCATAAAAATTGCTAGTCAGAGTAAAGCGGATGGCAAGATAGGCCTGAAGTAATCACAACCAGAGGTGAATGTGGTCTACTGCCCTGACTCCCGCCAGGGCACATTGGACACCAACAAGAGTGCAGCCGAGCGAGCCACGCCAAGGAGGCACATCTGTATGGGTGTCGGGTTCCACTATCCAAAGTGTCTCTCGGCAAATCCATTCTCATTGCCCCGCTTTTCAAGTTCTCCTGTGAGAACAGTGTGTGAGCCTGAGATGTCTTGGTGCATGTGGTGCAAATTCCCCCTCCTTGTTCTCAGGCTCTGTAATCTCTCTTCTTGGCCAATGGTTAGCAGACACAGCTGGTAGCTCTCACATCAGCTGCCTTGTACAGAAAAAAGCGCAAAATGTTTTTTTTAACCAGCATTTATTTTTTTTCTTTGCCTTGTTAATCTCGAAGATTCAAAGATCCGGCCATTCTCTGAATCTATTTCAGCACAAGCCAGTATACACTGTTCTGCTCCCTCAAGGATTTTCTGAAATGCCTTTTTTGTTGGTCTGCTGTGTAACACCATAGAAGACAGGAAATATTTCGCTGTCTCCAAAGAAATGGTGTATTTACATTGGGTTAAAAGTCCCTCAAAAGCAAATAGCTGAGCATGAAAAGCCTTGTTTGACGTGACCTGAATTTGACCTTTGACCTTACTGACACATGTATGCTATGCGTGTGTGTATAGTCACTTTATATTGTATGGGAAATGGCATGAGACTCATAACCCTGCATGAGTGACATGGTTTCATTTTAACCCAGTATATTTGGAAGGAGATTTACTCTTCCGCTCATGGATGGAAATCTAAATTAAATAAATAAATACATGAACGAATAAATAAATAAATAAATAATGAATACAAATCTGATCGGCCTGGCTATGATATGGGCTTCATAGCCATGGATGTCCTTTCTCTGACCTCCAAGATGTGACTTTTTCTCAGAGTTGGCTTAACACTGACAACATCTCTTCTTCCAAAAAGGAAGCGAGACAAAACACTGGAAATATGCCGTGGGGGTCTTTCACAGTGTGCTTCTTGCTGGGGTCATCAAATGAAATAAGATAAGCCTGCAGTTTTTCATAATGGGTATCAAATGTTGGGGAGTTGGGGTCTGTTATCTAGAAACCTATGCCAAAAAACAACAACCCCAAAACAAAACATAAACACGTCATAGATAATCTCATTCTTATTCTGTCCGTCACAGAAATATCTATTTTAGTCCGACTGATCCAAGTGGCTATTATTATTCCTCGTCATCCTTTCGACCACAGGTGAGAGCACCGATTGTTATGTAATGACACTGTGTGTTGGCTTAAAAGATTACCCGATGGTACCATCAGCCATCCCACGTTACATCTCGAGGGACCGGTATAGCCTCCCCTAAGAGGCTCAGAGGATCATCTGTCACATGGATATCGGTCCAGCAAATATGACTCCCAACCTTTTCGCTGGCTGTGTATGTGCCCATATCATCACCCTAGTTACTTACAATCATCTATCAATGTCACAAACCTCCCACAATGCAGAAGACAGAAGCAGAAGACAGCGTGCGTACATCATTGGGATATGTCCGATTTGATACTGCATGAAAGAAACATTGTGGTGTTCACCAAAGCTCTCCTACAGGGCTGTGTGCTCACTACTATAGGGACCCTACCAAACAGAGGTGATCTCCGTTACAGCATCTCCCATTACAAATGGCTACCAGTCTGATGTCAATACTAGACTCTAACAAACTGGTGCACAGTTTGGCTTGTTTCTGTCAATTAACAATGAAAAAAAAGGGTCTTTCACATGAACTCTATCCAGCAAGTTAATTCTCGGCTTGATGTCCTTACTACGGAGAAGATATTCTTTTGGCTATTGCTTTGGTTTCATTGCTGTTAAATAAAGCACCATAATGTGATGGCACCCAACATCAGGGGTGTTTAAGATTCTCTCATTGATGAAAGTATCCTCCCCCCTGAAGCATATTTGGGTTTCAAAAGGAGCTGAGTCTCTGGGAGGTCGCTCAAGCTCGACCCTCAAATCTGAGTTTCCCGTTATTATTCAACAGTTGGCTGAGCCAAGTTAAAGCACCAGATATGCCAAGATCGCTAAAGTCAAATGGCTGCTGCTCCGATTAAGCTGTTAAGTTTTACGAAACATGCTTGGAAAGTACAAGGATGGTGTGTCCATCAGAGCTCAGAGTAAGCTTTTAGATCCCAGGTCAAGAGGTGAGGTGTGGTCCACCAGGCTCAGTCACCAACAGATTCAGGAGTGTTGTAAGCTCCGTCATCTGAAACCTCCGTGAAAGAGCATTCAGTTCTTTGTTTTCCCCTTCTTTCTCTCTGTGGAAGTGCGGGAACTGACTTCACTTTTGCCTGACTTGGACTTCATCTTCTTAATTTTCATCTCTTGCTCTTTAGCTTGATTTTCTAGTCGGATCTTCTCTCTCTTCTTCTCCTCCTTAGCCTCCTTGTACTTCCAGATAGGAGGCTCCAAATACCCCTTATCTTTCTTCTTCTTCTTCTCCTTCTTTGGTGTGGGTTCCCCAGATTTTGTCACCTCAATCTTGGGGATGCAGCCTGAGGGGAAGACGCTGTTCCTACGTGCCATACTGCGGGGAATGAAGCTCCTCACGCCACTGGAGATGATACTCTCTCTGCGCTCTGAGTCCTGGCAGCAGGTCAGGGACACGGAAGCGGCCGACATCGCTGAGGGGGAAGTTGAGGTGACGGAGCCAATACTGTGGCACACAGAACTTTCCTCCAGCTCCATGACGCTGTGCTTGGCCAGCAGCTCTGGAACAGCCAGCCGTCTTTTGCCAATCTCTGGAGGGCTTGTGGGACAGAGAGGATGGCAGGCTGTGGCCACCAGGGGGCTGTGGATGCTTGTCGTTATTCGCACCATGTGGTCCATGACCCCATTTTCTTGGGGATCATGAGGGAAGCTGAAGGACAGCGTGTCTTTTAATCGTTGGGTGATCTTTTGACTGGCTGTTTTGGTGGTGGTGGCCTTGAATACCAACTCCTTCAGTTCTGGCCACTCGGGAATGTAGTTCTCACAGAACTGCATGGCGATCGGACGTGACTGCAGGCGACGTACCCTGCCGAGAGTCTCAAACCTTCCTGTTTTCAGGGCCCACTCTTTAAGACCCCTCCCTCGGACCAGGTCCATCACATTTTTATCTGCACCTGGCAATGAAAAGGACGGAGTCGAGGTGAACTAAGAGTCCAGGAAACAAGTTTAGAGAAGTCAAACAGGATAAAATACAAAGGGAAGTGGTCATTAAATTCATTTGAATTGAATTACCCCACCATGTGGTCATTGTTGGAACAGGTTTGGTTCAATTACATGACACTGACAGAAAAAAAGCCATTGTGTCTCCATTTTACTTATTTTCAAAGTCATTGTTATTCTGCTTAGTCAATGTTTATCCTGTTTGCTTTCCGACACAATACTCACTCCAAGCCATCCTAATGACACACAGTAACATCATGACATATGAATGTCGGTCTATTTTTGCTTTGAGCAGTCTGAAGGGTAATTATAAACACAACAGACCAAAAACAGCTTGACTGCTATTGTTAAACGAGAGGTCCATTTTTAAAAGTCGCGATTAGTCCCCATGCTGTGTATGAGAGTGTGTGGGGGGCATGGACCTGGATGAAGCATGGGGGATTACGGCCTGATGTCCTAACTGATACCATGTAGTGGGTTCAAACCTGCGGCGTCTGACTCATCAGTTCCTGAAGCGGACACTGAGCTACCACAGCCTGATTACTATTGTTGAATAAACACTCAAAAGACAGACAGATGGTTGACAATGTGATGCTATGCCCATTGCTGTGGACATATGTGCACATTTGCTATGGCAAAAAAACACCGACTTCCCCTCGGGGATAAATAAAGGGGGCCGTGGTAGCTCAGGGATAGGGCCTACGCTTCGGGGACTAACGAGCCAGAGGCTGCGAGTTCGAACCCACTGCTGGATGTCATGAAGGGCATCTGGCCTTAAACCCCCACGCCTACCCTGTAATGGACTAGTGACCTATCCAGGGTGTTTCCCCTCCTTTTACCCAACGAGCTCTGCGATAGGCTTCAGCACGACTCCGCGACATGACTTCTGACAAGTCATCCATGATGGATAGATGAATAAAAGCCCATCTTATTTTACTTATCGCTTAAAGTAGTTGAGGTGTGTACAAAAAGAGGTTGGTCAAAAACCCTGAAAGTCATTTGTCATCATGATGAACTTGGACAGCTCACTCCAGAGCTGCGTACATGAACAAGTTTCAAAAAGTCTTCCATCAATTTCATCATCAAGCTGTCCTTTCTGATCTGCCCCATGGACCGAGGTGTAAAACCTCCAGCACACACACCAACCTTATGCATTATTGGTATTTGATCACCAGAAATGACATTCGATGACGACAGTCACAGATTGGAGTTTTGTTTCAGGGCACAGAGGAAAGGTAGGCTTATACAAATATCAAAGCCAAACAGAATGGCCTCATATTTCAACTACGTTGCTGGGGTAGATTTAAAATAAAACACTCTACATCATCACACTCTTATGATGTACCGGAGCACCATTTCATCCTGACCCCATGTGGGTTTAGAGGATGAGAGAGGTCTTACTTCATACCATGCATGAGCAGGGCAGACACACATTCTTCGCGGCCTTGGAGACCAGCTTTGATGAGCGCTGTGAAACCACGAGGATCTCTCACCTCGGTGTCCACCCCGGAGAAGTAGTTGAGGATGTAGTTAAGAATGGTGACAAATCCTGGATTAGGAAAATGACATATTAGCCTGTTGTGCAAGAGACACTTCTGCAAGCTTGTCACGTGTGTAACTGGAGAACGTGTTGGTTTACCGGCCTGGGCGGCGATCATTAGGGCTGTGTTGCCATCATTGTCTTGGTGGTTGATGTCCATCATTGGACATGTCTGGAGCCTATAGACAACATCTACGAAACCCTTGCTCACAGCCACCATCAGGCCATTCTGAGAGGGGACACATTAGAAACAAAGAGGACATTTATGAGACTGCATACCATTGGAGTCAAAGTCATTGTGGTTCTGTCCTGTCTCATCATTTTTCATTTAAGGGAGGACAATCCTGACTTTTAGCCTCATCTTACTCTGTGTGTTGTGTGGCTAACACTTCCATCACCAGCTATTTTACTGAGTAGTCCTTAATGTGTCTCTTTAAATTGCTGCAGAGGTTCTGTCCACATCACTGCCGGACAATCTGTGAATGGGAAAACTTAATTCTGACTAGCTGATAGAGTGCATTGTATAGTAAATACAAATATTAGCACAGCTGTTTAATGCATCATTATTTGTGTTTTCTTCTACAATGCAGCTCATCTGCAAACCAGGAAGTTCATTTCCCTCGTTCACAATTATATGCCAGTGACATCACTGCCATACAATTTGAGTGGCAGTCCAGAGACATGCAGAAGACCGCTCGGTATCATGACTGCCAATAAATCGCCATCCCAACAATTTAAACACAGAGATGATGTTGAAAGGTGTGACTGATTTAAGGAAGAGGAGGCAAGGCTAAAATGAAGCATCTCACCCTGCCGTTGACGTCCAGCTCCATCACCTCCTCCTTTGTGACTCCTCTCTCCAGGATCTGACCCAGGGTATAGGGCTCATTCCTAGCACAGGCCTCGTACAATGTGTTCGTTATACCCGTGTCCTTCTTCTCCTTCTCATAATCGGGCAGCAGAGAGTCTTCGGACAGCAGACTCCCTGATTCTGAGCCGTTGAAGGAGATCTCCGAGTCTTCAGATGGGCCGGCCCCAAGATTGGGGTCATCATCTACATTCGCCATGTGACCCCCTGCCATCAGGAATCAAACCAGGAAGATAGGGCTGCCAGACCCCAACCACATCCTGAAGGCTTCCTGTCGGGACAAATATTGACCGTTCTGATTAATGAATGAGCAAGAAAACAACTGAGAAAAGAGAGGTACTTTATCCATCAAGGCTAGAAGAGAGTGACAGATATAGAGGAACATCAATCCATCCATCCATCATCAACAACTCATCCGAAGTCAGACTGTGGAGTCATGCTTGAGCCTATCCCAGCCCTCATTGGGTGAAAGGTTGGGGAACACCCTGGACAGGTTGCCATTCCATCGCAGGGTTTGGTGTCTTGCTCAAGGACACTTGGACACACTTTCCGGAATTTCCCCCAGTGGGACGAATAAAGGAATATCTTATCATTCTACAGGGGCTGGGGATCGAACCACCAACTTTACGATGACTAAATAACCAGCCTACCTCCTGAGCTTTCCCACCCCCTCATCATGCAAATCCCTTGGTCTAGTTGTCATATTGTCAAATGTGTTTAGCCATGGATAAATATGTATTTTCCTTCCCTGAGATTGATTTAAAACATCACTTCAACCATAAATGCAAGGCTAACATCCAAATATCCCACAGCCTGCAAGGCCTGAGGTCAGCCAGCAAGAACAGATCAGATGACCAGAGCTGGCCCTGGTCTGCAGGCCAAGATGTCTACAGAGGATGAGGAGTTTCCTCAGAGGTGAGCATCTCCATCACAGTGGTGGAGCTCAGCTAGAAAACGACTTTGCGGGGCAGGTAAGCTGCCAATAGAATAGATATATTTAACTATCAAGATAGACATAGCTCACAATAAAAAAGGTCAAATTTATTGAAGTGCTAAATGTTTTTAAGATAGGAAAAATCTGAATTAAAACAATCCTTAGTAAAGTAGTGGACCAGGACGGTGCTAGCATCCGTCACACTGCACCCTCTGTGGTGCAAGTCCTCTCCGGCTTCCCCTGGTTTGCAACCTACGTTCTTGTTTCCTTCTCCTACTATTTAGAACATAATACTACTAAACAAGGTGTCATGAACTTCTCCAGTTATGTGAAAGGAATTGTACAACCAACGCTGACACCGTTAGGCTCTGAGGACTAGCTATATTTAGTCATCCCTGATGTTCCCATAACATGTGTCTGTGTCCTTGCAGGAGAGAGAGAGAGAGAGAGAGAGAAAAATAATAATTTTGCAAAGCAAGATGTAAATCTAAACAAAGAGAGCTGATGGATTAGCAGTCTCTTTAGCTCTGAATTCCTCTACATCACCATCCTCTGTTTGGACACTTGATTCACACTCCTAATTACTTTGCACAGAATTTGCTCTGCATCTGCTAAGAGCTGTGCATGGACAAAGTCAGGGGGAAAATAAAAATAAAAAAGCGTCCTGTGTGTAAGATCTTGTTACAAGCCAGATGGAGCTGCTCTGCTCCTTTAATCCCAGAAGCTTGTGTTTTCATTTCTGTGTTTTTGTCCCTTGCAGAAGAATGGAGATCACTATCAGGTAAACTTGCTGTCCCCTCCTCCTGCGGCTGCACAAACAGACCAGTCTCCTACTCTGACACATTGTGCCCTCAGCTTCTGCTGAGTGACACAGCTAAACAATGAACGCTGAGGCTACTTACTCTGGACCATAAGTAGGACCAGAGGTCACTCTGAAGAGTGATTTGGAAGCAATGGTAGATAGAGACATCACACGGTCTCTTGGGAAGAACATGAAAAAAGAAACAAGTAGCAACATAGAATCAGAGTGAAAAGCCCCACCCAGCCCCTCATCTCACCATTTAATAAGTGTCACTCCAGTCAGGGTTTTTTTCCTCTTTTCTTTTCTCTCTGTATGTCACACCAGATGTTTAAAGCATCCTCCATATGTTGGACATCCACTCTTCCTGTGGGCTCTTGGTTGAATCTGGCTCAGTTCCCCAAAGTGATCCTGGCTCTAGCTTGACCCCGCCCTCAATTCTCGCCTCCTGGCCACTTAGGTTGCTGGATCGGCCTGCAATCCTTTCAGGTCCCAACATAGACTCTGCTGTCCTAAGTCAGGCAGCGTGCTCTCTCCCTCTCATCCCTGATTACAGGAGATTTGCGGATTAGGAGGCAGAAACAGGCAGCGGGCCTCGCACACCCTGGAGTCTCTCTCTCTCTCTCTCTCTCTCTCTCTCTCTCTCTCTCTCCCGGCATAGCCCCAGGGGTAGATCGGTCGTCTTCACACATTTGCCCCCCTGTAGACAGACATCTCATAGACTTAACTGTCCACTGTGCTCCTCCCGTGCAGGTTCGGGTATTCCAGAGATGAAGACCATTCTGCGTGGCGTGGTGCTGAAAGAATACCTCACCTTCAAAACGTTCGTGGCCAAAGTTATTGGTCTCACCTGTGCTCTGGGCAGTGGCATGCCTTTGGGCAAGGAGGTAACAATCATACATCCATCCATCCAATCGACACGTGATCGTTCACATAGACTCAGAACCATAACTGAGGCACTCTGTTGGAAATGACCACACGTGATCATGTGATGTTCACACCACACACATGTCCTCACTCTGTGGCCCTACAAGTCCCTTACACCTAAACATCTCCAACACCACCTGTTCATGAAGACCTATGACCTCGCATAATTCCACCTACCGCCCAATCCACCTGCTCTACACCCACTCCAACCTATTTTTGAGTACCGATTGTACTATTGTATTTTGGTGTTATTGTATTGTTTTATATTGTATCTTAGGTAAAGGTTTAGTAGTGTTCTGTATTGTCCTAGTTGGCTTTTGTCCACCCATATAAAGTATCCTTGGGTCTTATGAAAAGTGCTATAGAAATTAATTATTATTATTATTATTATTTTTATTATTATTATTATTGTTATTATTATCATCATCAACACAAGTCAGTTGAAGTTGTTTTCTTAAGCATCCAAGCTGGTCGATCATCCTGCTGTGTGTGTGTGTGTGTGTGCTCGTGTGAGGATGTGTTGCACGTGTCTTGAGTCATCAGTCTGTTCAAACCAAGTTCAAACCCAGAGCCGTGGAAGCTAGCTGTGTGCTATGTGGCATCACACCATGCTTGCCAATCACCGCATAGATGACAGGTGGCGTTCTGCTCCAGCTGCGCAGGGAACAGAATCTCCTTTAGCTCCCCTCCCTAGCGTTCACCTTCTGTTTCCCTTCATCGCTGCAGCAAATCAATTTCAAGAGATTTTTCTTTTTTTTTTTTACAAATACCACACCAGCAACCGATGTGCTGGGGATCAAGACGTGAGCGAGCGGGTATGAAAGGAGTGGATGGTGGAGGAGTGTAGATGAGGAAAGGGGGACTGAAGGGGAGACTCTCTCTACTCCACAGAGATAAGGGAGGAGGCAAAGGAAGTGACATACTCTTATTGAATGATTGATTATATTTTCGGGGGGAGGCACTGACTAGTCTGGGGCTGGTCTTTATAGCCTTTGGACTAGCTTATCTGTGTGTGTGTGTGTGTGTGTGTGTGTGTGTACTGTAGTGTACATCTGTCTCCATGTCTTAGCTGAAACAATATCAGCAAGTCGTCGAGCAGCCTGCACCTACAGTCCTGGATGCACGTGCACACACACGCCACAGCCCGTCATCCTTATGTGAGCCACTGGGTTCGTGTGCGTGGTTTGGATTTAGCGTGAGCCTCTCCATTCCGTAAACTTCATTATCACTTATCCAAGGCTGTCACTTTTAATCCCTGATTAATTAATTTATTTATATTTTCTCCTCCCTCGGGCTTCTTCAGTATGATACATTGCTGGGTTTACGGTTGGTGTGTTCTCAGATCCATGCGCTAACTCATCCTGTCTCTCTTTTCCAGGGCCCGTTCGTCCACATCGCTAGCTTGTGTGCTGCTCTCCTCAGCAAATTCATGTCCTTGTTTGGAGGAATATATGAGGTAATGCATCCTTTTGAGTTCGACCTATCTGCAGCCTTCCCTCTCCCTCTCTGACCTCCTGTCTGGCTCCTTCTCAGGAATACCCTCGTCGCCGTCTCTCCCACGCGCACGCCACGATCATGACGCGCCCGCGGTTTGCCCAGCGTAACTTCATCTCCCTCAGACGATTCACACACTCTCTTAGCTGAAGAATGACAATCACCCCCCCCGCCCCCCTGCTTTGGGCTTCTCGGTGTATTGATCGCTATTTAGGCTGCAGGTAAAAGCAATTTACATGGCGCTAATAGCAGCAGCACTGCGCGCTAAGTGAGCCGCATCACTCCAGAAGCCAGTATGGAAAATCTGTTAATCCAGCTCTTCTCCCCTCAGCCATCCCTTATTCTCTTCTTAAGGGCCGAGTTGGAAATGTGAGAGTGTCTTTCTTCCCCCAGAGAGCGTTGACATCCCCCTTGTTTCCCGTCTGATGGTCAGACATCAGCGGATGAGAGGGATGGGAGAGGGAAGGAGGCGTCATGAAGGAACAAGAACAGAGGGAATAAACAAGGAGGGGAGCTAGGAATGTTCTTTGATAGCCGTCTGATGCTCTAAAGATGGTTGGTCATGGGGGGATGCTTCTCTCTCTCTCTCTCTCTCTCTCTCTCTCTCTCTCTCTCTCTCTCGAGCTGAGGTGTCCAGTTGCCCATCTCATTTGCTGTGAGACCAGTGATCTCTGAGCTGCTGATGCTCCAGCTGCAGACGGGCAGAACGAGAGAGAACAGGGAGACGGAAAATGAATTATGAACGCCCATCACCATACCTCAGCTCAGCATCTCTCTCTCAACCTCTCTTTTTAAGTCTCGCTCCCCGTCCACTTGAAGCCTGATTTGGTGTGCTCTCTCAACAAGAGCAGTCGCATGTCCGCCCATACCCGCTAACCCGAGCCGCTCTTCTCAGTCCTTCTTATCAGCCTCAGAGTAAACACAGGTACTCTCCAAATGCCTCAAAAGTCTGGAGTTTGCAAAATAATCCTAAAAAAACGTAATACAGCACCTTCACAAACTGACTTGGTCTATGGAGGCAGAGGAAGAGACAGATAGACAGGCAGGCAGACAGACAGCAGGACGCTCAGACAGAGAGAGGTGGAAAATGAGGAGGCTGCAGGGAGGGAGAAAAAAAGGGAAGCAAGCTGAAGATGAGAAGCCTCTCTACACATTCTTGGGGAATAGAGTGAAGGATAGGAGGAAAGGGGAGAAGAAGAGGGAGAGGAAGAAGAAGAAGAAGAAGAAGAAGAAGAAGAAGAAGAAAAAGAAGAAGAAGAGGAAGAAGAAGAATCTTCATTCTCATCTTTCTGTTCTAAAAATATGAGTGCCCCTCTTGAGGATGGTGGACGGGGGGGCAGTGAGAGACAGAAAAAAGGGGTTGATGTGAAAGCCCTAGGGTCCCCTCCAAGGCAAGCGTGGCCCTCCTTTATCAGCCTCTCTTCCTGTGTCTCCTTCATCCTCCCCTCCTCTCCCTCACTCCTCCTCTCTTTATCTGGATCCCTTTTTCATGTGCCTGCTGCCCTCTTATCTTTCCCCTCTCCCTCCCCGTCTCCCTCTCTCCTCCTCCCTCCTACTCCCTCCATCCTCCAGAGCCAAGTTTATTCTGCAGCACTTGATGGTATATTAAGTGTGTGTGTGTGTGTGTGTGTG
>OMLC01088689.1:2500-12268 GCA_900302585.1 Regalecus glesne
GGGTGATTGCCTAGTAATTGGAAGATTAATGGTTTCATCCTCTGTTCCCTCAGAAATCAGGTCAAAGTGTCATTGAGCAAGACACTGAACCCCTAACTGTGTGGGAAAACAGATGAGAAAATGAGCCTGGTGGATAAATCTGGCATGTTTTGCATGCTGAATGCTCTTTAACATGGACTGCCCCTATGAAGGAGATAAATGATAATAAAATAATAATAATAATAATAATTATTATTGTTATTATTATTGGTCTCTACTGGTTATATCCTCTTACATGTTGGTGTTAACGGCAGTGTTTGCTTCTCACCTCCAGTCTGTCCGTCCTCATGAGTTTCTGTGCGGCGGCGGCTGCAGCAGCTGGTAGGGGGACACTGGGATTGCTGGTGACCAGTACAGGTGCACTGGGCATGATGTCTGCAGGCATCAGGCCAGGTGACACAGGGCCCAGGTAGGGGTTAAACGCAGCGGCGGCGGCTGCAGCAGCGCTGGCATTGGTGGCAAGGCTGGGCGTGACTGAGAACATGGGCTGTGGAGAAACACACATAATGCTGTGTAGTGGAGACGAGCCATATGCAGGTTCCCTGTATAATGAAACAGTTTATGCATGTCTGCACCCCGAACAGAAAGATACCCGTCGAGTCATTAACGGCTAATGTACATAACAGCATCATTAACTGACTAAGGGATGACATGTTCCGTCTTGTAGACCTGCAGAGTTACGTTTTCAGATATTCTTATTGGCGTTGAGATCACAGCGTGTTTGTTCGTGTCCTTAGTCTTCACGTTGAGCGTCCGAGCCAGTCAAATTCCCCGACTGTGCAAACTCACAGGGTCAACAATGAATGAGTCAGAGCTTGAACTAGAACCATGGAACCAGTGTTGGGGGTGTGTGGTCAGAGCGTTATTTATTTTATTTATCTATTTATTTTTGTCAGAGTGATATTTTGAGGTGCACACACTGGAGCGGGTACTCTGGGACGGTCTCCCTAAACTACTTGAGCGATGTGGATCATTTCATATCACAAAGACTGAGAAGTCCTCCTTCCCAAGCCCCTCTCCAAACATCCTCTGGAGTTTAATATTCAATACAGCAAAGGGAGACATGGGCAGGATAATCAGCAGCCCGACACAGAGAAGAGACGGAGACAGAGGAAGGACAACAAATCGATGCTCTGAACATCTGACAGGAGACCGAGTTCGTTTCTCTGATGCCTGGATGTGTTTCATCCAGGCCTAGCACACCGCTGGGGGTCCTGGCTCCTATAAGGGGTACCTCACCCATACCACCATATGGGTGATATGCAATCACACATGTCGCATCTCGTGCGGCAGGGATCACACAGGCATTAGCGGTAATGAGGGCTCTGAGCGTAGCTGTGTGTCTGGATGTGTGGTGCTTTCCTCTAAATGGATTTTGTTGTTTGGCAGTTTAAAAACGCCTAATTCCCCCAACAAAACCTCCCCCAGACAGCTGCATTCCCTGGGCTAGCAGGCTTAAGGGCTCGCAGCGAGGAAACGTGTTGTTAAGTTCCCCCTCGCATGTTCCTGATCCCAGCCGCCGTCTGGGAAATGTGTCTTGAGCCATTGCCAGTGTGAGACAGAGAGTAATAGAATAGAAGCCGGCGGGGCTGGACGGCCACATTCCTCTAAAACCTCCTCACTGCTCCGGGGTGACTCCAAAAATCAGAAATAATGGCGCACGCATTCCGATTCGCACAGAGCGCTTCCCCGTATGATTCACAGGTCAGACCTTTGGGAGTTCTGAGGAATGGCGTTATCCCACAAGGTCCTTGAGAAAGCCATGTCCCTCATGTCTCGAGGATCTCGGACCTCCTCCTCACGGGGAGGAGGGATGTTGTTCACAGCTCAAGGCTCGCGGTGGCTGGTGGAGGTGCTGAATGACATCATCGGAGAGAGCGCAAAACCATTAACGGGCAACAATAAAATATCATATCTATGAGGTCATCCTGCGACAAACGCATGACCCAGTTCACAACGACTCCTGTGATGACGGCGCTCTTCATTTGCATTCTAACAGCACAGCGACGATGATGTCATCACTGTGCCCTTTCTACTCCCGCACCACGACTCCAGCGGTCTGTGTGCTGTCCCAGTTTGTCTGAGGGGCTGAAAATAAATAGTGTCATAGGGCAAATACCATGTCCGCATTGGACATGACACGACTCAATAAGACAGGGGCCGCGGTAGCTCAGGGGTGGAGTGTACCCTTCAGGAAGTGACGAGCCAGAGGTTGGATGTTCAATCCCACCGCGGGGTGTCAGGAAGGGCATCTGGGCTTAATCCCCCAAAGTGCCAGCAGAGTCTGTGCCCACCCCACAACATGGGGACTAATTGTGGCACATAAAAATGTGCCATATGTTATTCAATTAGAGGGTAACAAGTCCATCCATACATCCATCCATACATCCATCATCAACCGCTTATCTGAAGCCGGGTCAGGAGGTAACTGGGGCCTATCTGAGTGCTCATTGGACAAAAGTCTGAGAAACACGCTGGACAGGTCACCAGTCCATCCCAGGACAGAGCAGTTAGGGAAACTGCGTCCTCCTCAAGAGCATTTCAACACTATTCTCTACAGGTACTGGGATTAAACCTGCGGCCTTCCCATCAGCAGAAGACTGCTCCATCCCCTGAGCTATGCCGCCCCCTAGAGGGACAAGCCTTCGGGACAAAACGTGATGACACGACTTGACTTCCAGGGGCTTCCGAGCGGGAGAGGCTATTGCTCAGCCTCTATACCGACGACGTCTGGAGCTGTGGACTAAAAAGGTCAGATGGGAGAAGCTGAGGGTCAAAAATGATAAATAACTGATGGGATTGGAATTAATACACTTTGCATTTGCTAGAGGTGTAGTTAAAACTACCATGTGCAGCACAATCCTGGCGTGACAGGTGCCCCAAATACTTGAGACTGGGAATGAGAAAAATACGCTTCATGAATAAATATAAAAGCAAAATAGTTTTATTTCCAGAGAACCTTGAGGAAGGCAAACCATTAAGGAGAACGCAGACTCGGATCCACTTAATTAAATCTGAGGGAAGTTATGTATTAGTTATGGGAACTGTCAACTAACAGCTGGATTTTCAGTGCTAAGAACTTGACTGCAGACAAGCCAGCCTCAAATGGATGAAGTAACACAACTCAGGCAGCGTTCAGCTGGAAAAGAGCAAGAGCAGCGCCACGTGAGCCGTTCCACAGTTCAGAGATCACCCCAAAAGGTAAAAGACGATGAATCCAGACATGGTGTCAGTCCACCACCCTTGGTAATGTTGGGAGACGTTGTGGTCCGAGGTGCAAATACCAGAGTGGGTGTATCTTTGTGTGTGTGTGAGTGTGTGTGTGTGTGTGTGTGTATGTGTGTGCGTAGGAGGGTAGCATTCCTATGTGGCACTCATTTATAGTCCTCAACTCAAATTTTCCTCCTCATTACATAGCTGAGATATTTTGAGTTGAACGGTGATGTCATCGGCTCTGTTATGCAGCGTCGTCCTCCCTTGTGCCCACATTTGGTTTTCTCCCGAATGAATCGATTGGCCTATTTCATGATGTCCTAAACGCAAAACACTTTATCGAATAATGAATTTACAATTCAATCTTATACGCCCGCCATTGTAATATTTTGTTTGCCTTCTTTTCCCCCCTCCAGAGGTTCATGGCTTCATTCTGGAGAGAGTTGGATGATTGACCTTAAACGGGAAGGAAAACTTTTTTTAATCTCTCTTAAGCCATTTACTAAACATACTACCTGACACGCAAACCAACGCATCCCAGCCTCCTTTTCACTGACCGGATCAAACTGGGCCAGAGAGGGGTCCGTTTTACGAGTCACGATTAGTCCCCACGTTGTGGGGGTGGACGCAGACTTAGACGGAGCTTGGGGGATTAAGACTGGATATCCTTCCTGATGCCCCATGATGGGTTTAAACCTGCAACATCTGGCTCATCAGTTCTAATAGTGTGCATTCACCCACCGTGCTGCCACGGCCACTGATATCACAGCAATCCATTCCAATAAAGTCGCCGACCCTTACATCAGGGATGGGTTTATTCAGCGATTTAACTGATTATGTTAATATTCTAAGCAAGCTCACACTGAACCTAGACAAAGCAGACAAATCCATCTGTGAAATTTTGAACTGGCTGTTGACAAATCAACCTCCTTCATTTCCCCGTGAAAATTGAGTTCAGGGGAAAGAAAAAAAAAATTCAACTTCCAAACACAGAAATAGGCTTTAAAACATTATGATGCATGGCAGCAGTCTGAACGAAACAATTTTCCATCCCGAATGTTTTGGGACAGACAGTCCTCACCTAGCATTCTCTCTCTGTCTTTCTGTTTGAAAATGAGCAGAATCCACAGGTATAGCGAGAATAACACTGGCTTCGGAGAAAACGCTGTTATTTCTCCTTAATAGAGATGACATGTCGGACCATACTGCAGACGTCCTGTTTATTTGGACTGCTATGTCACAAAGGGGATGGGGGCATATGATGTAAAGTGCTTTGAATGGTTGCTAGAATACAAAAGCTCTATATAGAAATGAGGCCATCTACCATTCAAACTGGGTTCCTCGGACAATCAGAGGGTAAAACTAAGGCTTGGGCACTTGATAAAGACGGACAAAAGAGGTCTTTATGTAAATGCTCATATCAAGCAGCAGAAGCCGTAGACATACAAAAGCCATCATCAATGTGTGTGAATGAGATCATGGCTTGGAACCCTAAATAGACAAGAGCATACAAGACCCAAGTGCCCTTCGTTAGGGCAATTAAGGCCATGGAAGGCAGTGTTATGTGAAGAACACAGAGGAAGACACAGGGACGACATCATATGAAGTAGCAAGCAACTACTTGTCCTGTGCTATTCTGGTATACAGCAGAACTCAACCAGCTCAATACTCAGATTTGGTAATGGCTACCTGACAATTGATCGTCTTCACTGGTTATAGGATGTGGTTGTCACTCTTAAAACTGAACTGTTCCTGAACTTTAATCAGGGTAAATGGTTAATGGGCTTGTTCTCATATAGCGCTTTTCTAGTCTAGCGACTGGCAGCGCTTTACAATGAATGCCTCACATGTACCATAAGCAGAAGTTAGCATGAGCTAGCCATATTCTGGAAGGATATTCTGACCACGCCCCCCTCACATTACCAACTCTGTAATCAACTCCAGTGATTGGCTGATGAGGAGTGGGAACAGGAAGCAGAGAAAATCTCTGTTTGCAATGCGTAGGGTGGCCACAGAGGCTGGGTTTTTTCTACTTACTTAATAGCTTTTGGGATGTAGAAAGGCCTCGACCAATGCAAGAAAGGTATACAAATCCAATACAAACAAATACAAGTCGCTGAGAGCCATTTTAACTGGATTTAGCCCTCTGATGAGGAGCAACAATCGCATTCAGCTGCTGTGTGAATGAAGCAATAGAGAGCGAGAGCCTGGGAATCAGAAGAGCTGGAGTATTATGATGGGATATACAGAATGCATGAGGCTAGGAAGGGGACACGTAAAGAATACAGAAGGCTGTGAATGGAGGGAGAAGTGAGAATGGTAAGGGTAAATGGACTTGGTCAAGGAAGGATAATGCAAGGCTCAGTGCCTCTTACCCCCGGTTTTCATTTGTGTACTTGTTCCTGTTCGCCGGGCTGCAGGTTTAAAGCCATCTCCCCACTATGTTGTCCTCCTATCTCTCTTACTTTGCCCACCTGTCTTTCCTCCGCCCATTTATCTCCTCCGGCCTTTCTTTGTCTTCATAGTCTTCCCTGGCTCCCTGTCCTTTTATTTCAGCTCTCCTTCTCCTGCTCTCCCTGTATTGTTTCTCGCTCCTGGACATAAAGACAGATATGGCTTTGCAGTCCTGGGCAGATCTATTGCTTCTGTCCTGTAAACCATTTCATGGCTTCCTCTCCTGTCTCTGCTCCATCACTCTTCTTCAGATGAGGGTGATAAGCCATTGAACTCCGTGTGTGTGTGTGTGTTGCTTAATTTTGGTCCCCTTGTGGACAGAGGTCATTTTGGGACTAGGGTTTAGGTTTACGGTTATAACTGGGGTTAGGTTAGGGTTACATGTAGAGCTGATCAATATATCAATATATTGATATTGTGATATGGGCTGGATGTCATCAGGGATATTGGTCAGCATAATTTCATGGTATAACTTAAATGCGGTCATTCCCTGGTCTTAAAGGCTGTATTACAGTAGAGAGATCATATATTCTGAGCTTATGAATGACAGACCTCTTAGAAAAAAAGAGGACTCGAAGTCAAAACGGCAAGAATCGAGAAAACCAGTCAGAGACTAAACGAATGCCCTCTGATAAAAGTGCTGTCTAAGGAGTGGTTTTGAAAGGGACATTGGGTTTTCCAGCCTGATCTCCTCAGGCAGGTCTTTCCAAAGCCCCGGGGCACCTGACAGTGAAAATCTAGCCACCATTAGTCTTTAGTCTGGACTTTAGTGAAGATCTGAAGCTACATGCAGGCTCATTTGGGGTTTAAAGACTGGAGAAGTCACTGGGAGAGGGCTCACAAAGTGCCTTAATGACTGAAATCTCAGCTGCTTTCCACAGTGTACAGCCAAGCAATGAAGCTGAGCTAAAAGCAGGTGATGCGATCCTATAGCGTGCCTCTTGTTAAACGCCTAGCGGTGCAGTTTTATTTCAACTATTTGAGGACATTCGTCAGTTTTCTTGTCTCGGCATTTAGAAAGAACAGTGCACCTGGAAGAATGCTGCACATTCAGAGGAAGCAAACATTTGTGGAGATCTGAGGGGGTGTCCTAAATTATGTCCTCATCCATCCGGGGCATGGGGCATGGCATCTCTGCAGCCATACATACTGAGATCACATCACTAATAATAATAATAATAATCATCATTATTATTATTATTATTAAATGTTCACGGGGTGTCAGGAAGGGCATCAGGCCTTAATCCTCCAAGCTCCTTCTAAGTTCTTGTCCACCCCCACAACATGGGGGCTAATCGTGACATGCAGTAAAAATGGACCTTTCTCGTCTGGTTGTGTGTGTGTGTGTGTGTGTGTGTGTGTGTGTGTGTGTTTGTGTGTGTGTGATGTGAGGCAGGTGGTATATTTGTAGAAGGTGATGCTGAACTGTGCAGGTAATTCATGGAGGTGAGTCAGAGGGAAGTCTCCTGCATAACGAGTAACCAAGAGACAAAAGTGAATCACAGTTTCTATGTCCCTAAAGTTCAGGATTGATCTCACCATCACTACACACAACATATTGATTAGAACATGACTGGACAAGTCTTTCGATACACGTCCAAACATCTAAATCACAGTCAAACACGACTAAGATTTCTAGCAGCCATTTTTTCCAATGCAGACTCAAACGGCCACCAGAAGACTGGATGGATTGGATTAAAAACTCACTACGGACTGATGACAAGGATTCCACATCATCTCAAATTTGTGCTGGGGGAGGTTCATGACACCTGCTTTGTAAAGCCACAATGGTAGTTTCTGAAGTGCAGCCAAGAGACGCTGCACTTAGATGGAGTAATAGAGATGCAATGCACTCGCCAGCATCAGTATTCATCAGGATGTTATGGTTGACCCTGAGAGGAGCCTTCTCAGTACTACGCCGCTTATCACAGCCAACCTGAAATTCATATAATGAGTTATTATTTCCACTATTGCAAGGGTCTGCTTTGAAAGGAATTTTTTTGCGTGAATTGCAGAAGTAAAGAGAGGCTTTTAACTAAGTTAGTAATTTTGAGATCTTTTTTTTTTCCAGGTATAATTTTTCCACTTGAGGCTGAGTAAAAGCATGAGGCATCATGAAGCAGCTGGGAGAAGCAACATGAATATAGAGAACTATTGGAAACAGAGATTAAACTGGGTCCTATAGCATCTGAAACTTTGAAAAGTAAATCTTGTGGGGATTATTTCAAGGAAGCTGGGAGACATGGTTTCATATTAGATACTGTAGTGGTCATAAGGGGGCCTAAGTAGCTCGGTTAGGTGCTTCGGGAACTGACGAGCCAGTGACTGTGGGCTCAAACCCACCGCAGGGCATCAGGAAGGGATTCCAATCTTGATCCTCCAAGCTCCATCTACATCCATGTCCACCCTTAAAACATGAGGACTAATCTTGACACGTAAAACGGACCCTCCTCACTATAGGGATCATAGGTTCAGCTGAGACTCGAGCTCAAGATATGGAATAAAGAATTAAGCTGAGATAGCATGGACCTGATGACATCCACTTTATCAAGACATGTAGAAAAAAAGACCCTCAGGTGATCTGATAGAGGAGATCACAGTACCGGGTATAGCTGGGCTCACAAAGCCCTCCACGAAATCACGGATAATGTCTACGAATAGATGAGATCTGTAAAGCATTTGGCTCTAAAGTGTTTCTAAAACTGTGTTTTTATAAGAGGTTTGTAATTGTAAGTAGTTTTACCCGAAGCTGAATGACTTCCCACCTGTATTGTGCTCACCCACAGTCCCTTTTAACACTGAAAGAACAAAGGCATTTATTCATGGAGATGGAAAAGCAAAAGATTTGTATCATGTGTTTTAATATCAGGTGGATGAGCAGATTTTATTAAAACAGAACAGGCCTTATCTTATCCCAGCTAATGTGTCTTTGTGTGTAGGTAGCTATATGTAAGTCTATCTCTCTCTCTTGCTCTGACATGCACACGTGTGTACGACAAGGTTAACCACTCACCACTGGCTGTAGCTGTGCACTGGGCATCATGGCGTTGGCCAGTTGCATCTGCTGGGCCAGCATGGCCATGTTCTTCTGCTGGATGAGGTTGTTCCTCCCATTGATTTCCAGCTGGGTCTTTAGGTGGGGAGGAGGATGCAGGTACTTGCAGTTCTCCCTGGAACAGCGACCCTAAGAGAAAGAGAGAGGAAGATTGTTGGGTAGGAACAATAGAGGAGGGAGGGTGGAAAAAGGGGAGTGGGGTGTGGTTCAGACGTTATAGCAATTCACCTTTATCACTATTATGACATTATTTTATCACATATCAGGGTCTCATTCTAGAGTGAGGGAGGATGGAGCATGAGTTGGACTGGAAAAGTGGTGCTGCTGGAGCGGTATTGTGCTCGTTTTACCAAACCGTTGTTACCAAGAGAGAGCTGAGCCAGAGGGCAAAGCTCTCGATCTACCCGTCAATGTTTGTTCCTACTCTCACCTACGGTTATGAGAGTTGGGTCATGACCGAAAGAACAAGATCGCGACTACAAGCAGCTGAAATGGGTTTCCTTGGGAGGGTGCCTGGCGTCTCCCTTAGAGACAGGGTGAGAAATTCAGTCATCATGAGAGACACAGAGTAGAGCTGCTGCTCCTTCAAGTTGAAAGGAGCCAGTGGAGGAGGTTCAGCATCTAGTGAGGAGGCCACCTGGTCTCCTCCCTAGTGAGGTGTTCCAGACACGTCCAGCTGGGAGGAGGCCACGGGGTAGACTGAGGACGGGGTGGAAGGATTATATCTCCACACTGGTCTGGGACCACCTCAGGACCCCAGTCAGAGCTGGTGGTTACAAGGGAAAGAAAAACTTGTAAAACTTGTTCCCGGCTGAAATCTGCTACCTCCACGACCTAACAACGGATAAGAGATTGACGATGCATACACACACACGTTTGTTCATGTGTGTGTGTATGTGTGTGTGTGTATATATATATATATATATATATATATATATATATATATATATATATATATATATATAATTACTTGCATCTGTTTTTCTTTCTATTTCTCTTGTACATCC